>JAOXJP010164380.1:0-12812 GCA_025762735.1 Platanus orientalis
CATATATACATATACATATATATATATATATATGTATGTATGTATATGTATATATGTATATATGTATATATGTATATATATATATACCTAGTAGGTTGATCCTAGAGGGAGGTGAATAGTGGTTCGGCATGATGACCTATGTCTACTCTTCTAAAGCTCACCTCTGAGCTTAGGTATATTTCATTTAGATTTCTTAATACAATCTAGGTAAAAAACATATAAAACCTATATTACTTGCCCTTAGTAAGCTAATCAATACATTCGGTATCTCTGGTGAGTGTGGTCAAGCTTCTAGTGTTTCTGATGGAAGCAAAGTAAGATAAATATGAATGTAAATGCAAATGAATGTAAGAGTAAGCAAATATTATCACTAGATGGTTGATGTTGCTACTTTTTTAAGTGAGAGTGTTCCTTGTTAAGCTAGTATGCCTTAGTACACCCACAATACTTCAAACATTGGCTCTAGGGCTCTTTGAACTCAGCTAAACAAGGGTTTCCTCTTGGAAACAACCCACTAATAGTTTTTCTCATTGATAGTACCTTGTTGTTGTAGAGGAGAAGATGATAGCTAGTATAGCTCAAAATAGTGAGAAAAATGGATTTCTCAATGGAGGAGGCTCTCTTTTTAGTAAGGGTTCTAACACTCTCTGACTTGCTTGAAGTGTTTTCCCGAAAGAGAAACTTGCACTTTTATAAAGGGTGAGGAACATCTCAAGTCCTTGGATTGAAATCTTTGAAAATGGAAAGCTTCGATTTTTTTAAAACGGGGTTCAAATTTTGAAACATTTTGAATGAGGGGAATAAAAAATGAAGTTTGACAAGGTTTCCCTCGTGATTGATCGCCAATCTCATAATCGATCATGAATATGACTCTAGGCCATTTCAGCTCATGATCGATCGTGAGATCTGTGATAGGTCATAGGGCTTGGGTCCAAGTTGTCCTTTTGGTGATCGATCATGTCTGAAGGGGCCAAAAGTTCGAGAGTCCTAGATTGGGTCCAACATCCTAGTCGTGATCGATCACGAGATCCATGATCGATCTACACTTTTCTAGGTTGAGTGCAAGGGCTGTGCTTGGGTTGTTTTGCCTTGAGTCTTTGGTGGATTTTTTCAACATATTTAGATCCACATTTTAATCAATGATACTATATGCAATACATACTTTATACCTTTTGTGGAATGGGCAATATGAGATGGCTTCCGGTTTTCCTTCAAGTCTTTTATCCAACTTGTTTTCTTGTCTTAAACTTGGGAGCACATTGGACAGTTACAAGAAATAGGCCTTACATATGATTTGTCTATGGGATTGATATCAAATACACTAAGAATCTCCCCCTTGTCAATTCTATGACAAAACCCAAATACATTGAAATTATGTTAAGTACAAGGTTTGCCCCATAACCTAAATTACATGGATTTGATGAGATACATTGAAACAAATATAGCTTGAAACTCATGTATTGTATCTTGAGCTATTTACCCTGCAGCCACAAACATAAAACACAACAACCTTCCTCATGCCATTTGAAAATTTGACATAACAGAATAAATGAGTAACCTAGGTATGTGAGCATGTGATAAAATTGTAAAATTTTAAGGTAGTTGTGCTATTTGAGTCTCAAGTAGTCTCCCCTTACATGTGTGCTACTCCCCCTAAATGTGAAAACTCCCCCTAAATTTCACATTCACTCAACTAGCTTCACACCCACAGTGTCTTACTTCTTCTCCCCATTTTTGCAAGAATTGACAAAGCAAAAATCATAGAAGAGCAATACTAGTAAGCACACTAGACAAGAGATAAGCAAAAAGATACTTTCATTAATGAACAATAGTGATTACATAAAAGAGTATCATGTACAAAAACTAGGTAGGACACCCTAGTGTATACTCAACAACAACAAAAAAAAAAAAAAAAAAAAAAAAAAAAAAAAAAAAACATACACTAGTGCCTTCATAGGCATCTCTACCAACATAACACAAAAAAAATACATCATCCCTCATACTTAGGATCATCGGGGTTCTCTTCATCACCTTCATTTCCTTCTTCATCTTCTTTATCACTACCATCATCATCATCATCTTCTTCCTCATCCTCCTCTTCATCTCCATCTACATCATCAGCTTCATCATCTCCAGCATCCTCAACTATAGCCTACTCATCAATACCCGAGGCATCCTCTAGAAATGTGCTAGGCCCCAGCATGTCAAAATAATCCTCAGCTTGAGGAACCTCGTCATCTTCAAAACAAATCACAGACTTAAGCTAGACTAGCTTGTTAGGATGGTCTTCATTAGACCATGAGGCAAGGAACTTCTGATTTGCAGTGATTTTCTTTTGGTTCTTAAGAACCTTGGAAACTTTGCCCACCAGGGTGTGGAGAAGATGCATCATTGTAGAGTTAACTATTGTTGAGGCGGCCTTGTGGGGAGCAGGATGGAAAGTAAGTCCAGTAAAAGGCTCGTTAGCCTTGGCTATTAGACCCATCCTGGACAATGTTCCATAACCAACTGAGGGAACACTGTGACCTCTTTTGGTGCTACCTTGAAGGGGATCTTTGCTTCTGTAGTGATTAGGGTGACGAGCGTGGGGAAGAGAATGGTACGAGTTGGATGCTTGGCTTCGGATGCCTTGATCATTGCATGGCATATGATGGAAGCCACGTCTATCCTCTTGAAGTCAAGGATGGCATCGATGACATATTCCATGTCATTCATCAAGTCTCTCCTATGAGTGGTGGTGATAAGATTATACATGAAGATGCGATGTAAGAACTTCACTGCAGGTTTGTAATCCATATGCTTCAATTTTCCAGACCAGTCAGTAAACCTGCCACACAACTTTTGAACCATCTCTACTTTCTGGTCCATGGTCAACTTAGCAATGGGAAATGCTGGGGAACTTTCTGGTCCATGGTCAACTTAGTGATGGGAAATGTTGGGGCTTGTGTTATCACCCATGGCATGCCAAGAACCTTGGCAATGAGGTCCAAATTTACATGAACCGAAACCTTGTAGATAGAGGAGGAGAAGGATTTGGTTGAATAGTTCTCGGCAAAGACATTCGCGTAGAACACTCTCACTGCATCTTCTTGGATGGGCCCTTTAATTAGAATAAGGGGAGCCATCCTAGGGCTTTAACATGCTCAAAGATGTATGTTGTCTTTAGAGATTGAACCTTTCTATAGCACTCGTTGATGAAGGGGAACCTCAAGAACACCTTCGCATACCTCTTTAGACTTTTAGCATTGTGAAAAGGTGAGTACGAACCCTCGTTCTTGTTCTTTGAGTGCTTTCCTCTTTGTGGTGATGCCTCCATTGGATGCTTGCCTAGATTCCATAGAGACTAAGAGGAAAAGGTAGCTTGAGCTAATTTGGATGCCTTGGATGTAGTCTTCTTCATCCTTTAAGCCATTGGAAGCAAGGATTTGGTGTTTGGAGAGAAGTTAGACAAGTGCAAATCATAAGGAGATTGGAGGAGAGAAACACTGTTCATCGGGTGAGAAAAATACCAAAAATGGTGCTTGGTTTTGTTTTTAAATGTCATGCATTTTCATGGACAAAATTTCCCTACTGGTCAATCACAAGATCCATGATCACACCGGGCGTGATTGATCACGAGATCTGTGATTGATCACGAATCCTGATTTTGGTTTTCCTCCTTGGTTGTTTGCATGACTGAGAGCAGCAAAGCATAGCTTTCTCTAGGGATAGGTCATCTAAGCTTTAAACCCTCCTTAGATATACTTTCAGCCTTGGTTGGCTTGGTCTCAAGGACTCTTATGCTAACTTTAGTTGTGCAATCCGATAAGATTCACGAGAGTGTGCACAAACCAATAGCATTTCAAAGATATTCAAACTGCTTGGAATCAAGGGGTTTGGTAAGACTATCTACTAATTGATCTTTGGTCTTCATATAATCTAATGTGACTACCATTCTTTTACCAATTGTCGAATAAAATGGTGTCTGATGTCAATGTTATTTGTCCTTGAGTGCTAAACTGGATTCTTTTAGATATCAATTACACTCTTGTTGTAAGCAAATAGGCTCATGATTCCTTGGCTCAACTCATAATCTTTAAGCATTTGCTTCATCCATAAGAGTTGAGTGCATCAACTGTTGGCTATAATGTACTCAACTTTGATGGTTGACAACAAAATAGAGTTTTGTTTCCTGCTATGCCAAGAAACAAGACCGTTGCCTACATAGAAGTAAACTCCACTTGTGCTATTGCGAACTTCGACATTGCCAACCCAATTAACATCTGAGTAACCCACAATCTTAGATATTTTGTCAAATGGGTACCAAAGTTTGTTATCCCATGAACATAGTGGATGATCCTCTTAGCTATCTTGAGATGTGACACTTTTGGAGCAACTTGATACCTAGCACATGCACCCACACTAAAGGAGATATCCGGTCTGCTCATAGTTAATTAGAACAAGCTCACAATGATACTCGGTGGAGTCAACCTCAACTCCATCAAGGTCTTTTGTGATCTTGTAACTTGTGCTAATGGGGGTGTTCGCTAGTTTGGATTCTTGCAATCTAAACTTAGCCACAAGGTCTTTAGCAAACTTGGTTTGGCTTAAGAAGATGCCATCATTAGTTTGTTTCATTTGAAGACCAAGGAAGAACCTAAGTTCTCCTTCCATACTCATATTAAATTCAGACTTCATAGTATATGCAAAACCATGGGACATTTCTTCATTGGTAGACCCAAAAATGATGTCATCTACATGGATTTGCATAATCAGTATATTACCATTTTTCTTTTTGATGAAAAGTGTCCTATCTACACTCCCTCTATCAAAATGGTGATCAAGAAGAAATTCGGTGAAGCTCTTGAAGCTTATTTGAGGCCATATAGTGCCTTCTTGAGACGATATATGTAGTTGGAAAAGTGAGGATCCACAAATCATTTTGGTTGCTCTACGTATACATCTTCTTGGAGTATTCCATTTAGGAATGCACTCTTAACATCCATTTGATATAGTTTAAATTTTAAATAACATGCAATGGACAAGAGAATCCTAATGGACTCCAATCTAGCAACAGGGTCAAATATCTCCTCAAAGTCAATGCTCTCAATTTGGCTATACCTTTTTGCCACTAATTTGGTCTTGTTTTGAGTCCTTGTACCATGTTCACTATGTTTGTTCTTGAAGATCCATTTGGTACCAATAGCATTCTTGTCAGAGGACCTTTAAGTTAGGAACCACACATCATTCCTTCTAAACTAATTTAGCTCCTCTTGCATGGCCAAGATCCAATCCGTATCATTAAGAACCTCTTTCACTTTTTTCGTATCTACCTTGGACAAAAGCAAAAATGACTTAGAATATTTTTTATTTGTCATTTTGTCTTCACTCTAGTGTTTGGGTCACCAAGAATGTCGCTTGAGATAATCCCTTGGTGAGCCTCTTCTCCTTGGGACAAGGTTGAACCTCTTCAACTTCATCCTTGGAGCTTGGTTGAGATGTGAGCTTCTCTTAGCCTTGTTGAGAACCGTCAATCTCTTTTAGAGATGAGGGCTCAGCCTCTTAATTTGAGAACAATAGGTACATCTACTTGTACTTGTGTTGACTCATGATCATCTATTGCTACATTGATTGACTCTTCCATTGTGAGAGTCATCTTATTGTAGACACATTAGCCTCTACTAGAGGTGGAATATCCTAGGAAAATAGCCTCATCACTTTTCTTGTCAAAATTTCCAAGATGTTCTCTATCCCTAAGGATATAGGAAGTGCTGCCAAATAATCTAATGTATTTAATAGTTGGATTTTTCCCACTCCACAATTCATAGGTTGTTTTGTCCACTCCCAATCTTCAATAGACATGGTTTGAGACAGAACATGTAGTGCTAATTGCCTCAACTCAAAATATTTTAACTAAATCTTTGCTTGTAAGCATAAAGGTAGCCATATCAAGTAGAGTTTTATTATTTCTTTTAACCACTCCATTTTGTTGAGGAGTTTTAGGGGCTGAATATTCATGTTTAACTCCCACCTCATCACACCAATCCGAGAATTTAAGATTCTCAAATTCTCTTCCATGGTCTCTTCGAATGTGAATTCTCTTATAAATATTTAAGAATTCATTAAAAGTCTTAGATTTCTCTCTTAGGAATGCTACCTAAGTGAACCTTGAGAAATCATCTACCACCACTATGAAATATTTCTTTGATTGATGATTTGAATGTTTTATGTTATTTATGATTATAGTACAAATCGATTGTTTCATAGTTCTATGTTTAGGAGGATCAAGCATCTATGCTTTAAAGTGCTATGAATTTGTTTATATTTTGATGTGGATTGTTATATGTTTTGTACTGTTATTGTAATTATTGATTGTTTTTGTTATAGTATTGTTATAATCCACCCTTTGTCATTAAAGGAGATGAAAGATGATACTCATCACACCTAGTGTATGGTGTGAACTATACTGAACTCTTCTCACCAGAGGTTAAATGATGTGACTAGATTCTTCTCATCGGAGACTAAATGGTGCAACTAGACTCTTCTCACTGGAGACTAAATTGTGTGATTGGACTCTTCTCATTAAAGACTAAATAGTGTGACTAGATTCTTCTCACTGGAGACTAAATGGTGTGACTAGACCCTTCTCACTAGGGTTTAAATGGTGTGATTGACCTTTTTCACCAAGGATTAAATGGTGTAATTGTTATTTATATTGGTTTATGGAATTTTTATTTGTATTAGCTTATGAAACTATTATTTGTATTGGCTTATGTATCCATTTTACACGTCTAGTTCTATTCAGTTCAGTTATATGCACTTGTTTTATTCTGTTTCGACTATCTATATGTATATGTCTTTTAATGTTTCCAATTCAATATATGTTTTTATATGTCAACTGTTTAGTTCTGTATATTATTAAAAAAATATACAACTATCTATTTCATTTTGATCGTGCTAAGTCTTGATCTAGTATTATTTAGTTTATTGTTACCTGTTGAGTTTATCAAGTTCACCCCAAATTTGGTATTACAGATGATGAAGAGATAGCTGCATAGCGATGCTGACATACAAGATTGGAGAGTTAGAACATTGGATATATGCTATGAGACATTGAGACATTACTTTATTTTATTTTAATTTATTTGAAAAGCATGTAATAAGTTTGTGGATTTTGGTTTAGGCTTGATATTTGATTTTTAGATGATGGTATAATTTATGTCAGACTATTATTTTATGTGAATGGGAATGCTTGGACATGATTATGGATTATTTTCAGGTTTATGAAGTTATGAAAATTTTATTATAAGTTGATTATAGGATATGGGTGGTTTTGATTTATGATATGTAATTCTGCTACGTATGAATGAAAATAATTAGCAAAAAATTTATATGGAATTTACAAATTAAGAATGAATGAATGAATGTTTAATGTCATGTGTTGAAATTCATGGCCCTTCTGGTGTAGGTTTCGGGGTGCGACTCTCTCTCTCTCTCTTTCTCCCTTTAGAAGGATGTGGGAGGAGAGTTGCAGCCGCATAGGAGGAGAAAATAGTTGAAATCATGGGTGGGGAGAGGTTTAAGGTTGGATGCCTTGTTCTCTCTTTTATGTGTTGCTTTTCAAAATTGACCCTATATTCTCTACACCCTTGCTTTTCCTAGTGTTTTCCCCATATTACCCCTATACAACTCTTTATTATATTTTTTCTTTATTTTGTTAGCTAATGTTCCTTCTTTAAGTCTTTTTTTTTCAATTGTTGTGTATTACCTTTGCTATGGTGTTAGGTCCAAGATAGGCTAGTTATTATATTAGATAAAGTATGTTTAGGTAGTTACAAATAAGTTAACTAGGTTATACCTACAAAAACCTTCATACATATATTTTATTTATTAAAACAATAGTTAATAAGTTAAATAACCTATATCCTAGGATGGGGCCTTACAAGGTATCATTTTGAGCACCTTTCATTTATCATACATAGTGATATAGGATTTAATGCACTGCTAGAGCCATGTATCATACATATACTAATAGTTTCATATGCAAGAGGATCTATGTTTCTATCAAAAATCTCAATGCTCACAATTCTATCAATAGCTTTAGTTGATTGTGACTTTGATTGTTGGGATAACGTAAGAAGTATGTGAGCATGAGGTAGGCCTCATTTTTGGAACTCTATGACATGAATATCTAGCCATCATGAATAACTAATATTGATAACGATTGCACTACTAATATAAAATTTAAGTTAAAAATATTCTAAATCTTTAGAACTATATCATACCTAATACTATTTCTCAAAATACATCTTTGTGTTACTGGGGTGTACTGAATAAGTAGAATAATGAGCTTCTTCCAAAATATCACTCTTTAAAATACTTTGGAACACATAAACGGTTGTTGAATCTCAATGAATCATCTTCATGAAGTGAAAAGTCTGCCCTAGAACCACTTCTCACTTCATCCATGATCTTCACAAGTTGAGGTTTTTTGAGCACTTTTCAATTTGTCGAGGATAGTGGGTTGCACTCTAAGGTGTGTAAGAAGTATGCTCAACTCATTCATGTAAAAGTCCGCATTTTTCTCTTAGAGACATTCTTTCCACTATCAAGTAGGCTAAAGAACTAGAAGATTTCCTTCTCAATACATCAACCACAACATTTACCTTACCAGGATGGTAGTGAATGGTATAATCATAATCTTTGATCAATTCCATCTACCGCCTCTGTCTGAGATTCAACTCCTATGAGAAAAATGTATTTCACTCTTATGGTCAATATAGATCTTACATGTCTCACCGTAGAGATAATGTCTCTAAATCTTCAAAGAAAACGCAACATCTGCTAATTCTAAATCATGTGTGTGATAGTTCATTTCAAACGGCTTTTGCTTTCTTTAGGCGCATGCAATCATCTTGTCTTGTTGCATAAGTACACAACCTAAGCCTTTCTCTGATGTGTTGCAATACACGACATAACCTTAGGATCCCAAAGGTAGAGTAAAAACTAGTGTAGACACGAGCCAATCTTTCATCTCTTGGAAGATCTTCTCACATGCTTTATTCCATTTAAACTTTGTGTTTTTTTAGGTCATCTTTGTCAAAGGTCCCGAGATGCTTGAGAATCCAACGACAGACCTTCTATAGTATCCAGTTCAACCTAAGAAACTATAAATCTCATGTAGATTTGTTGGTTTCAACCAATTCACCACAACCTCAATCTTTTTGGGATCCACAAAAATCTTATCCTTAGAGATCACATGGCCAAGGAACATAACTTGGTTCAACCGGAAGTCACAAATGTTCCTTGTGCTCATTTGGACTCTTGGAGTAAATAAGGATATCGTTGATGAACACAATCACAAAGTTGTACAAATGGGGTGTGAACATGTGGTTCATCAAATCCATAAATTCAGCAGGGGCATTGATGAGAACATGGAGCTGCACATGGGCCCCACATGCCATATGGGTGGGACCCACTCAAGAGTACATTAAGTGTGGTTATGTGGGACATCCCAAAAGATGCATTTTCATTTTACTTTGCCTTTTAATAACATTTTCTTGTTAGGGTTCTTTATTTAAGAGTCCTTTTAAAGTTTGGGTCTTATTAGTGATTGGAAGAGTATAGGGAGTTTATTTTAATTATGTTTTATATTGGGTGTAGTTTAAATTTTGAAATTGTAAAGGGTTATATAGCCCACGATAGATCAATGAAGGGGGATGGATTATTTTAATTTTAAAAAAACATTCTCTACACTTTAATGGATGGAGCATTTCTCTTACTTGTGCTATTGCTAGAAACCTTAAACCAGGAGTGGTTTTCCTCTTTAGGGTTTGTGCAAGTTAGGTGGAGACCTAGATCCCCTATTGTTGAAGATTCAAGTCTGTAAGACTAGGTTCTTCTTTCCCTTTTCTTGAATTTTATTTCTATTGATATTCCAAAATTTCCTATCTCCCTAATACCATGCTCAAGAGCTGGTGTGCTGCATCATTTTTTGGTATTGGAGCCAGGTTGTGCAGCTACTTCTTATCTAGCTAAAGACAATGGGTCCTTGGAAGCCACCTCCTTTGGGAGCATACATCAAGCAACTTAAGCATCAATCTTTGGAGTCACTTAGAGTTGAATTGAATGAGATACAGATTGATATCGATGACAATGAGTGGGATAGACGACATGGGTTTGAATATGATTTCATGGAGCTCAATGTTCTTAGGGATAAACAAAGTCTTATCATCACTATGATTCAGGAACTTGAATATAAGCAGAACAAGCAAAGAGGAGGTGAACTATATGGCATAGTCAATGCTATACATGAGAGTCTAACAAAGATTGAAACCTTCCTTAACAACTCCCAACATGACAAGCAATGAAAGAAGGCTGATTCCAAGCAAGAAGGGGTAGAACTTGAAATTAGGCTATTAATGGAAGAACAAGAATAATGTTCAAGATCAAGTCTTGTTCAAGGCCGAGAAGATTATTGAAGAAGATAGGTTTACATGTCAGCATGAAGATCTCCATCATGATATTGATGAAGGTGATGATCAACCTCTTGAAGAGTCTGAGATGGTGGTGGAAGAACTTTACATTGTTGTCCACGTACAAGAGCAGCCAATAGTTGAATATCAAGTCCAGGTTATGGAGGAATTTTAGCCCCTTATGTTGACTCCATCTGCCAAAGAGTTCGAGATGAATGTGATTGAAGAATACTATGAACCTTGCCCTCTCTCCAGCTTCGGCAAGATGGTATAGCAGGCCGATTCGAGATTGTTCATGATGGTTATTATACCCCATTTTAAAACTCGAGGTCAAGTTCTTTTCACAGGGGGGGTACAATGAGGACATTGCAGCCACGTAGACACCACATTGAATGTGGGTGGGTCCCACTTATGGGTGCAGCCAGCATGGTTGTATGGGCCTATTTAAGAAGTCTTTTAGTTTTAGTTTTTTTGAACTTATCCTTTTATGTTAGGGGTTTATTTAGAAAGTTTTATTAAAGACTAGGTTTATTTGTAAATAGAATCAATATTAGGGAGCTTATTGCAAAGTAAGAGTTTCTTTTGTAAGAGTTTATATAACCCACAACATTTATATAATATATTAAAGCAACTGGTGCTGATGTGGACAGTCCAATTGCTTTAATTCCCACAGTTTCTACCTATCCACACGTGTGAAACTTCTCCCTCTATGTTCCCTACTCTTGCCTCTATCTATTCTCTCCTAAAATCTCTCTTTTACCTAATGTTCCACTACTCTATCCCTTCATATGTTCTCTCCTACCTCTCTCACTCTCCTTATAACTCTTTTCCTAAAGTATCTATTTCTTTTACTTTCATTTAAAAAATAACACCCCTACCTTAACGTCCAACATCTTTCACTCCACTATAACTTCTTTCCTTAAATCACTCTTATAATTGTTTCCATCTGTAAAAGACATCCCTTAACATGACAACGTCTTACCTTTATTCTATTTGTTTTAAATTGAAATTATTTATTTATATAGTGTAGGATTTATATATCCATTTTCTTTAATTGATATTTTTAAGTTTTAATTATTTATATTTATTTTTAACATTCATTAGTCACTAACCCATGTTTACACGGGTTCATTTGCTAGTCTACTATTATGGGAGATGGATTATTGTGAATAAAAAAAAATCTACTTCCTTAGCAATCAGCTGAGCACTTATGCTCTTGTTCTTGCTAGCCAAACTAGGAGTGGTTTCCCAAGGATCTTCCCTAGGGTTTATGCATGCTAGGTAGAGACTTAGGTTCCCTAATTTGAAGAAATTTTATGCAAATATAGGTTTTCTATCTCTTTCCCTTTTATTTTCTTCTTCTTCTTCTCCTACTACTTTCTATTTTCTATTTTCCCCATTAGGTCTCTTGCTAATTTCATCTTCTCCCATTAGTTTATTTCCCTGAACCATAAACCTAGAATCCAGTAGTACTTTGATCCTCTTTAATTTTCTGTGTTTGAGGCTGGTTGTTTGAGAAAACCCAAGGCAATACAACCTTAGGTATTGCAATTGCACACCGAAGAAGATCCTCTTTATTTCAGGTTAAGTTTCGGAAACCCAATCCTTTGGAGTCTTGCAGCAGAGCTACAAGAGAGAGATCACTAATTTTTTTGGTCAAAATCATAAACCCAATTCTTGCGATAGATTGGGACTTGTTTATGTTTGTGTGGATTCTAGATTCCACTGTTCTAGATTTAACCTTGATTAATTCCCCATTAAAGGGCTATTTTAGTCCTATTAAGAAATTTCACAAGGGATTTGTTTTGTGGCTAGTGGCAGAATTGGGAGGAGTCCAATTAATTTGGTACTCTTATATTTTGAGGATTTGAAGTTGGGTTTTGGGGGAGACTGAAAGTCCAATAATGATCCTAGAGGGGGGTGAATAGGATAATTCAATTTTTTTATTCCCTTTTTCTTAATTTACTTAATCTTATTTATTTTTAGCGAAAGTCTTTCCATTAGTAAATTAATTATCTATGAACATAGACCACGAGGTTTTGTCACACACTATAGTGTTACCTATAGCAGAGCAGGAACATGGCTGATAGGTTCCCTACACTTATTGTTTAAGCCTTTTTAATTTAAGTGTTATGTTCACAATTACAATGAATGGAATAATGAATGACTTGCTCGATAAGATAAATGCAAGTACTCAATACAATCAACAAGTACACAACACAATAGCTTTATAGTGGTTTGACACAAGGCCTATGTCCACTCTCAAAAGCTCACAACCGATTTATATAATTTTATTAAGATTGAAACAAGTACAATCAAGGCTAAAATTAAATAAGGCCTAACTACTTGCAAAGCAAG
>JAOXJP010164391.1:0-12812 GCA_025762735.1 Platanus orientalis
GTGAATTGCATTTTTCAAAAATTGTAATTCACTTTTTCCCTCCAATAGTGTCCTGCCACCTGTTAGACAGGACCTTAACAGGTCACAAGTGGCAGGAGAGGATCCGGTCATCCACTCATGCACTTTGGTAAGGCTTACTCTCATATTTTAACATTGATGAGATGGCAGATCAGCTAACTAGCCAGGTCCGATACTGAGGCTTATTCTTTGTATCAATCTCACAAGATATGTTTTGGTCTGTTTGGAATTAATAAGTGGTCATTTTGTTCTGTTCCAGGTCCAAGCCATCAGAAGTTTGGAATTCTATGTCTGCTATTATGGCTGGGGAGACTTCAAACTCAGAGAGAACACTTGCAAAAGTAGTGATGTCTATAACACTTTCTATTTCATTGTCGTTGAGATTTCTTATTGATCCCGCTTCCTTTAGGTAGTTCCCAACTTTTCCCTCACAATTAAACTTCATATTGATTTGTTGGTGCTCAAGATAGTTTGCTGTGAATTAGTGCCTCCACCGCTTGTATGAAGAGAAAGACCCAATGCAAGGATATAATGGGCTGAAATACTTCTCGACAATTGTGACCATTGTCATGAGGACATCTTACAGTCTATCAAATGGTTCGAGTAGCTTTATCATATCTGGCACCAACGGTCCCGAACCAAGGGCTAGTCTTGAAGTTGTCAGTTTGAACAAGCTTAGCTGTAATCAGGAAAAACTTTTGGTTGATGCTGGATTTTGATTATAGTGATGCAGAGATTATTGTTGAGGGCATCCCAATGGGTATTCACCAATGTATTTTGGCTGCCAGGAGAAGATTCTTTCAGAGCTTTTTGCACAGGGGAATAGGTTTCCTCAGGAGGGTAAACCAAAGTATTGCATGATTGATTTGGTGCCTTATGGTAGGGTTGATTATGACGCCTTCAAAATTTTCGAGTTATTTGTACACTGGAAAGTTGATGGCTTCTACGCTGGATGTATCAACATGTGTCAATTCTGTCTGTGCTCACGATGCAAGCCAACCTGCTATAATTTATGTAGTGGAATTGATGTATGCTTCTTCCATTTTTCAGATGACACAGTTGGTTTCACATTTCCAGGTCAGTAATGCTCAATTATTTTTTTATTTTTTTTGGGGGAAAAAGTTATGCTCAATTCTAGATGAATTGCAATTTGTTAAGAAAATTCTGTTTTCTAATGCATTTTTTAGTCCATGTTAATGAACCATGTACTCTATAGTGGAAGATTGAATGGCATCTTCTAGATAGCTTGTTTGTGATTTTCTTGCCTGATTTCTGGTTTACTTGTGGTGGAGAGGATTGACTAGCAAGCCTATTATTTGATCTCTATTTGTATGCTGACCTTAAATAGTTGAAGCCATTTTAAAGCAGTAGCAATGATTTAGTTTTTATTACTAAGCCTAGATCCTAGTCAAGCAATCTTTAAGTGTGATTGCCAACCGGATGTTCAGCATGCAGTGACACAGATTTAGTTTAATTGTCCAGGTTTAAAATAGTGATGAGGATAAAGTTTTCTAGATTCTTTTCTAAATGAACTGTTTGATTAAGAGAGTAAGGGAATATGAATATTTTACTAGTAAGCGACTCTGAGCTACTATATGTGGAATTATCATTGGTGATTATTTCTGGCTGAACATGAGATAAACACATATAACCTTTATCCAGTTGGATTCAGGAAATTTCCTTTCCCTTAAATGACCTAATTCTTCATTTTATTTTATGAAACATCGATTTGAGGGTCTAAGCTTAGAGGTCCGTTAGTTTAACGCCTCTTGAAGGTGGTTGAAGACTTCCGAAAGTTCAAAGAATATGGCTGCAGTATCTTCAGGACCCAAGTAAGACATGGGATTTTCATTTCATGCATTAGGAGATCTTGAAGGTGCTAAAAGATGTATGCTGCATCATGTTTTCCAGTCAAGCAGTGATGGAAAATTTCTCATGCTATGTTTCTAATGTGGTATCCAACTACAAACTTCTTAATATGTCCAATTTAGCTGCAGACGTGTAACAAGTCTTTGTTGAAGAAACAAAACTTGCTCCAAAAGAGACAGGTCAGTTATTGTGATGTGTGGGTCATAAGCTCAGAAAATTTGGGTAGGCTGCTTTGCAGCATTTTAAGCTGTTTATATATATATATATATATATATATATATATATTTGTGAAGCCACAAGCAGATAAGCTAAATAAAGTATGTGTAAGATTGTTTTACCTTCTTCGTCTTGGAAGAAAATGGGATGCAATAAAATCAACAAGTAAAACAAAAATAGAAATCACACACAACACAAGATTTACATGGAAAACCCCAATTTTGGGAAAAACCACAGAGCCGCAGAGAAAACTTTCACTATCTGGAAAACCTCATAAAAGACTATTACAATTTTCGAAATCTCTCCCTCTTCACACGTAATCCTAGAACAAAACATATAAATACCTCCAAAAACCCTAATACATAGCAGATACGATTTGGATCTAGTCCGGTACATAAAAAACGGGTTTTCCGGGTTATATCCGAGTCAGATTCAAGTTGAAAAATTATGATGGTAACCCAAATCAAACTTCACACATTACAATCTCCCACTTGAAGTTTGATATCCTGTTGCATCTCTTGTGTTTGTGAACACAATTATTTCCTTGGTGTGATTCCTATCTCTTACGGCTCAACTATTCCATCTTCATGCCTAAAGACCAACTGAAGTTTTGCATAGCTCTAGTTTTACTATTATGACTACCATAGTGAACATATTTTCAGGATTGTTATCCATATGGATCTTTTTCAACCTTAACACCTTTTCTTCTAGAAGCGAACGTATAAAATGATGCCTCCTGTCAATGTGTTTGGTCATTGCATGGAATGTTGAATTCTTCACAAGATGAATAACACTTTGGCTGTCATTGTGAAATCTGTAGTTCTCCTGCTTTTTTCCCAACACTTCCATCAAGTTCTGCAACTAAATCATTTCCTTGCCTCCGTGGCAACAATATATTCCGCTTCAATACTTGAAAATGTCATTATCTTCTGCAACTATGACACCCAACTAATAGCTGTAGAACCTAAGGTGAAGACATACCATGCAATACTTCTTCGTTTGTCAAAATCTCTTGACAAATCTAAAACCATATAACTTATAGGTTAAGTCTAGACTGTCCAAAAATCAATGCAGCTTTAGAAGTTCCTCTTAGATACCTTAGAATCCACTTCACAGTGTCCCAATGCATTTTCCTGACTTGCTTAGAAACCTGCTAACAACTCCCACTAAATGGATAATATTTGGCATTGTGTTAACCATAACATACATCAAACTGCCTATTGCTGACGCATATGGTACCTTGGACATATAATCTATCTCCTCCTAGGGTTTAGGAGAATGTTCCTTGGAGAGTTTGAAATGTTCTACCAATGGGGTACTGACTGACTTGGCATTTTGTATGTTGAACATTTTTAGGACTTTTTCAATATAGTCCTTTTGAGACAACCTCAATATGTGATTTTTCTCGTTTCTTGTGATTGTCATACCAAGAATCTGCTTAGTTGCACCCAAATTCTTTATCTTGAACTCCCTTAGCAACATATCCTTGAGATTATTTATCTCATGCATGCTTGATCCTACAACAAACATATTATCAACATATAAAAACAATATAATGTAACTGTTGTCACACCTCTTGATATAGCAACAACGGTTTGCATGGCATTTCCTAAAGTCATTTACTATCATGAAGCTGTCAAACTTCAAATACCACTACCTTGGTGCTTGTTTCAACCCATATAAGCTATTTTTCAACTTACACACTATTTTCTCATTCCTTTCAGTAGTGTAGCTTTCTGACTGCTCCATGTAAATTTTCTCCTCTAAATCACTATGAATGAATGCAGTATTCACATCAAGCTGCTCAAGATATAAATCTTCTGCTACCACTATGCTCAACACTGCCCTGATAGTTGTCATATTCACAATTGAAGAAAATAATTTGGAATAATCTATTCATTGTCTTTGCTGACATTCTTTAACCACCAACCTGACCTTATATCTTTTCGTCCCATCATTCTCATCCTTCAACCTCAAAACTCATTTGTTGCTCAGTGCCTTTTTGCCATCTGGTAGTGGAACTAAGTCCCATGTTTGATTGGATATCAGAGACTTCACCTCTTCATCCATTGCATGCTCACACTCAGTCCAAGAATCCACTTCCAATACTTCTCCATAGCATTCCGACTCACCACCATCTGTCAACAACCAATAATATAGAGAAGGAGAATACCGTTGTGTTGGTTTAGGTGTCCTGAATGACCTTATTTCTAAAGTAGGTGTTTGAGGCAATATCTGTTGATCCCTATGTCCTATATTTTGTCCTTCATTCTCATTCACAACCTGCACAGCACATCATCATAAAAAATATCCTCAAACTCTATAAACACCTTTTGTTTACTTGAAACAGTAGTCTTGTCCTTATACAAGACTTTCTCATCAAATACAACATTTCTACTCCTTATGACTTTCTGGTTTTCATCATCCTATCACTGATAGCCAAATTCGTTTGACCCGTATCCAATTAAAACACTCATTTTTTATTTTGGATCTAGTTTATCCTGCTGATTTACATCAACATGTACATAAACCATACAACTAAACATTCTTAGGTATTCAAGATTTACCTACTTTCCTGTCCATGCTTCTTCTGGGACTCCACCATCCAAAGGTACTAAAGGTCTCCGATTCAATTAATATATTGTTGTGCTAATAACATCTGTCCAAAATTGTTTAGGCAAACTGACATGTACTCTCATGCTCCTGGCTCTTTTCACAATAGTTCGGTTCATTCACTCTGCTACACCATTTTGTTGTGGTGTATTGGAGACTATTTTTTCTCTCTTAATCTCGTTCTCTGCAAAGTCAGTGTGAACCAGTTCCAAATGGTCCTGCTTGATTGCCCTTGTACCCTTAGTGAAGTTGATTTTCGTATGTTTTTCATAAACGCAGTCTTCACAAAACTCTAGGTCCAATGCCTTTAAACCTAGAAGCTTCCCTCTTGAGTGGAGAATCTTCATTTCCTTTTCATTCGAGTGTCCCATCCTACAATGCTAGATATCTAAATCTATATCTTTAACTATAACTAAAATAGAGGTAGATGTATTTCATGTCAGGTAGAGTGTCCCGTCTTTCTTTTCACAAGCTACAACTAAGACACCCTTTGTGATTTTCCATCAATCTCTCATGAAAACCATGCTGTAACTTGAACTTGTAAGTTGGCTTACTAAAATTGGGTACATGACACACATCATTCAACACCCATGTATCCCCATTTGGCAGATTATTAGAACATCTCTCTTGCCCACTATATTGCAGGGTTTATCATTTATCAGAAACACCTTGTCAAGGTCACCTTGCATATAGTTCTTGAGACGTTCTTTTTCTGATGTGACATGGAATGATGCTCCTGAGTCAATCACCCATGACTCTGACTTGTTGTCCAAAGCGAGAACTAATGCATCTTCAACTTCTTTGACAATATTTGTGGAAGGCTCTTTGTCTTTGTTGTTGGTACCATGCATGTTCTTCTTTAGAGCCCTATAGTCTTTTTCCAAGTGCCATTTCTTCTTACAATTCTAACATTCTACCTTAGGTTTTCTAAATCTTGACTTGCCACTTGATACAGATCTACCCCGATCTTGGTTCTTGTCAGTTGTTCTTCATCTTCTTTCCATATTCAAAACACTGTCTAAAGTTTCTCCTAGGGATGTGGATTTCCTACGAACTACTTCACTAAGAATCACACTCACCACGTCATCATACTTCATAGGGCTGGAACTCGAGGAATTATTAACAGCCATTACCAAACCATCCAAACTATCTGGTAAAGATGAGAGAATCAACAAGGCCCTAACCTCACCATCAAAATTGTTTCCAACTGAGATTAATTGGCTGGTAACTGTATTAAACTCATTCAAGTGTTCAGTCACAGTTATGTTTTTCACCATTTTCATATTAAACAGTCTCTTCATCAGAAATACTTTGTTGGAAGCCAATGGTTTTTCACACATTCGACAAAGGGCTGACATCAAGTCTTCTGTGGTTTTCTTATTAGAAATATTAAAAATTATCGACGAATATAATGAAAGAAGAATTGTACCTAGGGCTTTGCGATCTAGAACTTCTCAGTCTTCATCTGTCATCGTCGCCAACCTTTTGCTCTTTCCTCCAAGGGGTTGATAAAGATTCTTCTGGTAGAGGTAATCCTTTATCTACATCTTCTAGAAAGTACAGTTCATACTATTGAATTTTTCAACACTGAACCGTTCAGGTTCCTCCATCGTTGTTGTTGCCACCATTGCTCCCACTCGGACCAAACATCATTCTGATACCAGTTGTTAGGATTGTTTTACCTTTATCATCTCAAAAGAAAACGATATGCAATAAAATCTATAAGAAAAACAAAAATAGAAATCATGCACAACACAAGATTTACGTGGAAAACCCCAGTTTAGAAAAAAACCACTGAGCCACAGAGAAAACTTTCACTATCTGAAAAACCTCGTCAAAGACGATTTACAATTTTTGGAATCTCTCCCTCTTCGCACGTAACCCTAGAACGAAACATATAAATACCCCCCCCAAAACCTTAATACATAGTGGATACAGTTCAAATATGGTCCGGTACATAAAACCGTAAAAATAGGTTGCTCACCTTCGCCCGAAATTTTCCGTATTTGAGTTTTTTCAGCTTATATCCAAGTTGAAAAAAAAAAAACTAATGCTAACCCAAATCAAACTTCACACATTACAGGACACAAGATGTCAAAAAAGTGATTTATACTTTTTGGGGAGGTAATTCTCACTTTTTTGCGTCATGTATCCCCTTACATGTGGAGAGACTTTAGGCGTTCATTAAATGTGGGCACCAAATCCTAGGGGCTCGATCGTTCAATGTTGTGCCACCTTGGATTTAGTGCAACCCCTAAGGTCAACCCAAGGTCAGACCAACATCAAGGGCCGGCACATCAGTGTTGAAAAAGTGATTTACACTTTTTGGGAGATGCTTTTCACTGTTCGGTGGTGATGTGTCATCCCCTAATGCTAGGCTAACCTAAGGGGGTTGTACCAAATCCTTGGGGTGTTCAAGATGACTCGATTCTTGTTATAAATATCTTGAAGTGCATATGATTTGGAAGAGCTTTGATTTGGTACAAACATTACCTGAATGACTAGGTGCAAATGGTGTCAAGGACGGCCACATCAGCACCAAAAAAGTGTAAGGTGCTTATCACTTTTTGCCGCTGATCTGTCAGCCCCTGACTCCATTTGCACCTTATCCATTCATGGATTGTTTGTACCTAATTATTTGGGGATGTGGAAAGGGAGGAAATGTCCTGTGTAGGATTTAGTATCCAGGATGGTGTCTTCCCTCGCATTCAGGGGGCAGGTTAGGGACAATTTAAGAGGGGGCACCAAATCCTAGGGGCCGAGACACTAGTGGACGTTGTATGGGATAAAATGGGTGGGAATTTAAAATTTTATCTAATTTCCACCCATTTTATTTCATATGATGCCTCCTGGTGGTGTCCTGGACAAAACATTTATTTCGATTTGGAAAAGAGTGTGCTGGGTCTGCCGTCTAGGTAATGTCCCATGGCTCTTTCACCATACCTTCTTTTCTTTTTTTTCTTGGATAAATACCAATATTGAGTTAGGAAACTATCTCCTACACCTAATTTATCTATCCCCTCAGGTCTCCCACATAAAGGGTGGGGTGCATACTAAAACTGTAAAAAAAAGTGTTCAAATGAACATTTGCTCCCTATTTAAAAGAAGCACCAAATTCAAAAAAAATATCATGTGTGAACCTGCGGTGTGGGGACACATGGGGACAAACAAATTTGGGTGCAGGAGATCCTTCTCCAACGGGTTATATTATTTTTAGGCCATGTTTGGCAACACTATTTGCTTTAAAAAATAAGTACTTGTTATATAAGTACTTATTATTAAGCACTTATTTTTAAGAAAAATGTGGTTTGGTAACAAGATTTTTTTTTTGTTGAAAAAGTCAGAAAAGTGCTTAGTTACATTTAAGTCTTATAGAACGGCTTGTACAAAAATGCTTATTTGAATAAATTGAAATTCAAGTGACTAATTTACCCCTGAGGCCATGCATATGTAATGAACCCCTTAAGATTTGGTACGCTCCTTTAACAAACGCCTAACATTGACCCATGTGCAAGGGTGGACACATGGCACTAAAAAGTGAAAATCACTTTTTTGACACCATGTGTCCATGGACCATAGGCAGTCATTAAGGGGGCATACCATATCCCAGGCGACCAGACTCTAATAAGCAACTCTCACTCACCCCCCAGATTGTGTGCACAAAAGAGGTGTGCAAGTTGTGTGCATGGACTAGGGGCAGACATATTAGCACCGAAAAGTGATAAGCGTGCCCCCAAAAATTGTAAATCACTTTTTGGTGCTGATGCGTCAACCCCCAGATCCATGCGCACAACTTGCACACTTCTTTTGTGCGCACAAAATCCGGGCTCCTCTCACACATCAGAGAGGATTGTAATTTACATTTTTTTTTTTTGGGGGGGGGCACACTTCACTTTTTGGCTCTGATGTGTCCACCCTAGCCACCGAGAAGAGGTTAGCTTTATTTAAGGGGAGCGGACATAATCCTCTCTTTGGTCAAAGAGGATTGTGAATGCTCCCCTTAACTAATGCTAACCACTGTCCCCTGTCAGGGGGGCGGGCACATCATCATTGAAAAGTGATATGTGTCCCCTCCCCAAAAGTGTAAATCACTTTTCGGCACTGATGTAAAGCGGTTCAGCCACTCCAAGGCCTACGTCCACTATCAAAACTTCTCACTAAGCCTTTTGATTTTATTGAATAGACTACGGATATTACATGAGAAAATCAATAAACCCAAATACATGTGCTTGGTGTCTCCGGCAAGCACTTGTGTGTGGTGTCTCTTGCAAGGACTCAATCCGTCATTGGTGTGTGTGGCAAGGACTCACAAGTCTTAGGTATCTCCAGCCAAGGTACAACTAGCCTTTGATGTCTCTGACCAAGGCAACTACACAGTCTTGCATGTCTCTGAACAAGTCTATCACTCTCAAGTAATGTGTGTATACAAAGATAAATCTCCCAACAACAAAAGGCTTTAAAAAAGCCAACTAAATGCTAAATGTAGCTCAACCATCAAGCTTAAACTGAAGCTCATAATGTCTCTTCAGTAGGCGAATATGGTCTATGTGTGCACAACCAATAGAGGTACAATATCTAAATGGAAAAACCTCTAATAATAGGAAAATGTGTATACAATGTAAGCACAAATAATACTACAGTAGATATTCAAGTAAAGAACAAACATTGTTATGAATAGTGAGCTATAGAGAGTTTCTTAATGGCCAACTCTTGGTCCTCAGACCTCAAGCCTCTAAGAAGGTACATATGGCTATGAAATTTCAAGCCATATAACAGCTAATGTGTTTAAGAACACCAAACATTGTGGGAAAAATAGCAAGGTGCCTAGAGTTGCACAAAGTGCTAACTCTTTAAAGAACAAGCAATCTTCAACCGAGAATGCTTCTATAATGCTCTAACCATGAACCAAGTACTATGAATATAGATAGAGTTTAAAGCATGCACTTTTAAGGTCAAAACAAAGCAAGATATGTACACCTTCTGAGCTTTAGCTCTTAGAGCTTTGAGTGGTTCAAGGACTTGGAAACCTATACCTCACGAGCTGTAAGAGCTTCACATGAGCTTCACCTAGCTCAAACTCTCATTCTTCAAGCTTTTTCAAGCTTCTTCAAGCTTTGGTAGCTAGTATGCTCTAATACGTAAAGGTAGAGTGTGTAGAGGAAGAGAGTGATGGTTGCTCTTTCCTTTTAGGTTTCTCTAGGTTCTCTCTAACATTGCCAATCATCATTCTAAAGAATCGCATCATAACAATAAGATTTGAGCACACAAGCCATTTGAATTTGAATGCAGTAGCATATTTCTACCAAGATTGCTCCTGAACGATCTTACGATTGATTTTGTGATCAATCCAAGGGGGATCTTATAGAGATATTTCCCTGAATTCAATCCGAATTACTCCAGGTATTTTACCAAAGTGAGACAACTATGGTTAAGGGTTTTTGGACCAACTAACAAGCCCTCGGCTTTTGGTTTTGGTCTCAATAGATTAAAGATTAAAGTTTAGATCACTTCCCTTAAATACCTTTCATGACATGAAACTTGAAGCATGAAGCCTTGTATTGGTGTTTTCACTGAGTCTTCAAGTAGTCTTCTCCAGGCTTGGACATGTGTTTATACACTCACTCACCCTTTCACAGAATACAAACACCTTGTCAATGGATTGTCAATTGCATGAGTTATCATGCCTTTACAGACTCCTCAAGAGAAGGAACATCAAAGTACCGATCGTTCCCAAACCAACAAGGCGGGGATAAATACTAAACCTTAAGAGAATTGGCCATAGCACCATGCTTATCCAAGTGGCCATCGACCGAGTTAGCACAACGCTTAACATGAGAACAACTAAAATGAGAAAATGAATGAATAAATAAAAATATTCATGGATGAAACCATTGATAGACCAAGGAATCTCTCCATTTGGATCCGAAATGAGGGAATGACTTCAAGAGAGTCACCTTTCAGGACCAAACAACTAAGCCCCAAGTCGTGGGCTATAGAGAGAGCTAACCAGGCATCCCAACATTCCACAATCAATGCTAATTCAGTGAAACATCAATCCGATTGGGCACAAACAAAAGCACTCCTCCAATCACGAATCACGACCCCAACACCACCAGTAAGCGAAACTGAACAAAAAGAGCCATCAAAATTAATCTTTACACAGTCCATCACCAGAGGCACCCAAGCTAAATCAGCATTCTGCTCATCCGGGATTAAAAAAAAAAAGAATCATATTTGGCAATAGTTTCATTTAGCATCCTAAAAGCAGTAAAAAAAGTAGCTAGTGGCGGGCTACAATGCCGATCATCCAGACCATCCTATAGAGCTGACATCTCTTAGTGGTTAAGACAATGATGCGAAGAGCCTGAGGAGGGTGAGGAGGCTTTTGATGTTCTAGACCCTCAGTTTCAGGAGAATCCACACTTTGAGGATACGGATGTTCCAGTAGGAGGTGTTGGTGGTGGTGTTTCTGATGGTGAGGAGGAGGAAGAGAGTGATGAAGATGATGGTGAGTGAAATGAAGGTGGAAACATAGAGGAAACAGCTGATGAGGATAGTGATTCTGGAGATGATGGAGCTTTATGGTTTCACCCATTTTTGCCCTTGGGGCATGTTATTTTTTTTGTGACAGGTGTATCTCTTTGCCTATAATGACAACTTTTTGTATAGATGTATTCATGCCCCGAGTGGCATTAGGTTTATTGATGGTTTGTTTGTATTGCCCATAGGGGCCCCCTCTATGTTTGAGGCTTGTACTTCTTTCCGTTGCCTAGGGGAGTCCCCTTGTGTTTATTTGTAGCCTCATGGCCTTGATAGTGTACTGCAATTTTCTTATTAATAGATTCTATCTTGTCCAATTTCTCTTTCATTTGTGTGGCTTATGGTTTACTTGGTTCCATACTTGTCAATTCTTGCCAAAAAGGGAGAGGAATGGTCAAATCCAATGATTAAGTGGTTATGAGATGTGGAAGTGAGGGGTAGTCCCTTTCCACATATAGGGAGAGTTACAAATTAGGGGAAGTAGAGCACTTAAATTGGGGGAGCAAACACTAACCAAAGAACTACATTTCTTTTACATTTAAAACACCTACTTGTATCTTATGAAATTGTCATTTGTAGACTGCTCATATTTTATTTAATTGGCATGATGAAGGTATTTGGTTTGTGGTTGTGATTGTAGGATTTTTTACTCAAAGCATAAGTCATGAAGACCAACATGTTTAGTTTAATGATAAGCCTTGTGCATTATTGAGTCCATGTAATTGGGTTGTGGGGAATAATGTAAATTATGTATCTTAGTGTATTTGGGTTTTGCCATGGAATTGACAAGGGGAAGATTATTAATGTTTGTCAATCCCATGGACAAATGTGTAGTGGTATGTGTCTTGTAATTGTCCTATGCTCTCACAATTTTAAGACATGAAGACAAGAAGGACCAAAGACTTGAAGAAGAGATCGGAAACCACCTCGGACTTGCCCCACCAAGAAATGTAGAAAACATGCATTGCATATCATTTTAATACCTTAAAATCAATGTAGACATGGTGAGAGGTCTTTCACAAATCCCAAAGGAAAAAGGCCTAAGGACAGACCCCTGTACAGTGCCAAAACCAAGACAAAATTATTTGAAAGTCGTAATCGATTGTAAATCAAGTAATCGATTTTGGCGTAATCGGTTGTGAATCTCGCAATCGATTGCAGCAAAAAACTAGGAGCAGACTAAGAACTCCTAAGGTCTAAACCTATAGTCTACAATCGGTTGCGAAACAAATTTGAACCAAAATTCCCAAACCCAAAATCAATTTGGGATCAGGCAATCAATTGCGAGCTTGATCGTGAGCCGCAATCAATTATAGACCAAACAATCGATTGCGAGGATAATTTTGGAACAAAATTTAAATATGATTTCCAATGAGAGATGTTTGGAATTTGAACCCCGCTTTTCGAAATTTAAGGCTCTAAAATATTACCTGTTATAAAAGATTCCAATCCAAAGGCCTTGGGTGCCATTACCTTAATAAAATGGAACTTTTCCCATTAGGGTAAAGAACTCCAACACTCCAAGCTGTTTTAGAGAGAGCTACAAAGTTTACTAT
>JAOXJP010164402.1:0-12812 GCA_025762735.1 Platanus orientalis
GATCTCTTCTTGGCTAAAGTTTCCATGGAGTGTGGTGTTGGCATCTTTACCAAGGTTCGTTCTTTTTTCTTTTTTTAGCCAACTTTGTTTTCTTTAGCTCATCTTTTTATGGGTTCGTAAACTATTTGATTGATTTTTATTTTTAATTCTGAAGGAAATTTTTTTTTTTTAGCTCATTTTCTTCTATTGATCAGCGTGTGTTCTTATTGACAGCATCATTTAATGATTTTGTATACTAATAATAATAGTGACTGTTGTTTTAGTAAATCTGTATGGACTGGTCTCATATATTTGTTTGTTTGTCCAGGATCTGCTTCTGATGTCGACTAATTGATTATTTTGAAGTTGGCTTCTGATTTTGTTTTTCCCAAAAGTTTAAGCATCTTACTGGAAATGCCATTTAGATCATTGTTGATTGGGGTACATGATTAAATAGATTTATCAAGCGAGGGTGGTTGGATTCTTAATAGAGGATTCCTATATATTCAGTAAAAAAATTTCCCATTTGTCAAACAAATATTGACTTTTTATTTGATAAAGCTTAATTTATCATATAATTCTTGCTTTCATGTATTACTTATTCACCATTTATATGATTTTTCATGTACATGGACTTTTTCTACAAAATTTTTTGTGTTCTCTTAGAAACACATCTTGTAATATATGAAGCAACATGTGTATGTGATTCGGGTTTTCCAAAGTAGCTCTGTTATCCTTCTATCTATATCAGATAGGTTAGAAGTCTTTCAAAGGTTAATTATTTAGTGTGTCTTGGCTGTTCTTTCATATGAGGAGTTGGTGCTTTCTTTTTTGTACATCTTTTATACTTCATATTCATTTTTTATTGTTAACACATGAAAAGATATTCATTGATAAGGCAAAACTGTACAGAGAAGGGGAAAGGTTCCCAAGTGGAAAGGAAAGGAATCTAAGGACTTTTGAAAACCAAGCGGAGCCATCGTTTATTGTATATAAAAAGGCTAAAGAGAAATGGTGTTTTAGGCTGTGCATTGTAAAGAATTGGGGGACTTTTCTTTTGTAGGTACGAAACTTGGGCGGGGCAAGATTTATTAGAGATTCCCTCGTTTTTAGGCCCCAATTAGGCTGTTGGGATCTTTTTTTGTACTCTTTTGGGGATTGCTTATCCCCTTTAATGATATTTTCTCTTAGCAAAAAAACTAAAATAAAATAAATTAAAAAAGAAAAAGAAATACAAATCTAGAGACCCCATTAGAGACCAAACTCAGAAATTCCACTTCTCCAAACTTATTTAGATTACAAGCCCATTTGATTACAAAAGAACCAATATGTGCACAAATATGGGTACTTCTTTTATTTTAGAATTGCTTTTTGTGGTGATATTTCTTTGTCATGCTATAATGATGTTGCTCATTCTCTGATACACCATAATATATAAACACACTGACACTTTTTCTAATTTGGTTGTTATCCATGCTTTCTGTTGTTGAATCTTTCTTTTTTAATTCTTTTATTAATTAAAAAAAATTATTATACTATAGTGGGCGTAAATATATGGCACTTGTGGATGTAATTTTAAATTGTTTGCTTTACATTTCCAGACCGCTGCAGAGTTGGAACGGCGTCGAGAAAATTTTGTCAAGGAGCTGGATTTTGTTTTTGCTGATGTGGTAAGCCCTTTTCATGATATTATTATTATTCTTGTTTCATCTTCTTATGTTTCTCTTGGGGTGACAATTAGTACAGGGGAACATTATACTTGATTTATTGCTTGGACTATATGTATATATCACAATTTAAAGAGCATTTGATCATGCCTTTATATACTTATTTGATATGCTTTAGTTGGATGCCTATCACAATAACCCAATCCTCAGAAAGTTTTTTAGGCTAAAGGATGAGGACAGTATCTATGCCTTCACTATCAAAAGCTATGCTTTGGTTGCTAGAATAGATAATGGAACACTGGATATTGCTTTGGTTACACATATAGGGAAAATATTCTGTTTAGATGCTACATATACTTATTTGGGTCCATTAAATTTACTGAAAAAAATTGGGTCCATTAAGGTCTGAAAAGATTATGTGTTATCAACCGAGTGGAACTCAGGGAAAATGTACTGGCATATATACCCATGCTTTATATGTTGCTTAATCAAGAACATGTTAAGTGGAATTAAGGTTTAGGAGCTTACTAGTATGAAGGCTGAATTGACAAAATTATTTGTTTCATGTGAAACTTACTAGGGTTGTAACTTGAGACTGATTTCTTAAACATTTGGAGTTAGGACTATGGTTTCAAATTTGGTGATTATATGATTTAACTTTGAATTGAATTTATTTGATAAGTTAATAGTGATTGTACAATTTTTACTCGGTTTAAAGCTTTGGTTGAAAGCTTCATGAAACAAATGTAATTTTTTTTTTTTGAATATGATGGTGATGGAGAATACATGAGTAATCAGCTGCAACTCCCTTTGTATTATAGCCTTCATGGTATATCACTGGATTTTCTTGTCTCTAAGCAGTGGAATAAACTGGGGTGGCCAATTGGAAACATCATCACATTGTTGAAATCTGTTTAATGTTGGTAGGTACAGTTACATAAAAAAAATTGGCTAGAAGACTTCTTCACTTTTTGTTTTTTTGGATCTATCATCTTTTTTTAGTAGTCTGATATAGGAACAATTAAGGAGAGATTTCCCATCTTGTTTTTTTTAATCAAGAATTGGATTAAATCCTAGAGAATCTTACTAATCAGGGTTGTGTAGGGATTTAGGATTATATGATTCAAGAAAAGTTGAATTTAGGAATTAAAACATTGAAAAAACATTTTGAGTGATTTAGAAAAGAGAAAATCAATGCCTAGGGGATTCTTAGAGAGATTTTGGCGTGGCTATATGGTTGGTTGAATGGGGAATGACGACATGGAGTTTAGGATGATTATACAAACACAAACACAGTTTTGAAATATAAAGAACAGAATAATAACTAAATCCCAAGATTCAATGAATCAAGAAAATATCTAGAAGATGATATTAGGAAAAATCTGATCTTGATTCTTGATCAAGAACTACTCAACACCAATTCTTGAACAAGACGTTTGATGGTATCAGCACCACCAAGAAAGAATTGTATGGAGTCAGCAGCACACAAGGGTTTAATTGAGGAGTCACACCTCTCTTCTTACATGCAGAAACCAGGGTCATCACCAATCCTTCATGTAAGGCTTCAATGGAGTCTTCATCACCAAGATAAAATGCTTTGAAAAATCAACACAATAGCTTAGAAGCTTGAGAAATATTCAGAATATTATTGATTGAAAAATTCTTACATAACAGACCTTGATTTATAGGCAAACAAGGGATTGGATGTGGGTATTAATTCTCTCTTAGGTTGACTTAAATTAACACTTTAATTACTGTAGGACTTGACTTGTTGACCGAGACAACAGTGCTCTCTTACTTGCTTTCCTAATACAATAATGAATCAGTGGAAAAACAAAAGAATCCTAGTTTCTAATTAACCCCTAGCCAGACTTCAACTACAAATATTAAGACCCCAACTAACTTAGAAACAGACCTGTATGCTGTCACTAATTTG
The DNA here is from genome assembly GCA_025762735.1 of Platanus orientalis. NCBI lineage: Eukaryota > Viridiplantae > Streptophyta > Magnoliopsida > Proteales > Platanaceae > Platanus > Platanus orientalis. Next base: position 3,583 of record JAOXJP010164402.1, read on the forward strand.
GCAATAGCTTTCTCATATTATGTCCAAATTGTGTGTATTTGACTCATTGGAAAGGTAATTGAATAACCTATCTAAAGATGTAAAGTCAAAGGTTTTGGACAACTTCAACATGCAAAATTTGGCAGCAAGCAAAGTGACAAGCTTGAGACTGTTTCAAGTTTTGGTCAGGTTGAGGTCCAATTAATTGGCCTACAAATTCAAATATAAGCTGCTTTTATCCTGCATCATTCTTCCTTGGAGGACTAACATGATAGCCTAGTGATGCTGGACAGCTTTAGAGATGCTGTATCCTGCAGGTAATGGGCCCATGAATCTGATAAAACCCAAAGAATTTTAGGAAAGGTCACCCCACATGTGTCCAGTCAATAACAATTCACCCAAGTGAATTTCCAAATCTAAAACAGCAGCAAATGTACCCAAAAAAAATCATAACTGATAGAGAACTCTCTCTAAGTGATCAAATTTTTTTGAAACTTTACAAATGGAAAGTACTAGGAGTGCACTAGATATTGGCAAAATTTCATGTTAATCCTATGCTTCTAGACCCCTTTTGAGTAACCCCAAACTAATGGCTATTTCAGAATTTCAACTTTAAGGAAGATCATAACAACTTTAAACTTAATCTTGTTTAATAGACCTTTTTTTTTGATAGATAAAGAAAATATATTGCAAAGAAAACCCGAAAGGGGAAGAAGGAACAAGAGGGACAGCAAGCACGAGAAATACCAGTCAGCCCCTGAATCCAAAGATACAACTGACTCAAACAAAAAAAGAGTCCCGCTCGAACATCCGATCCTGAAAACTCCCTTTAAACAAAGGGTTCAACGACACCCAACTAAAAAGCACTGAAATGACCTGATCCCGGATCTAATAGGAGTCTTTATCTAAATCATCGAAAATTCTCCGATTCCTTTCCTCCCATAAACACCAGCACACAGCAAAAGGGATGCAGTCCCAAATAAGCTTTCCTCTAGAATTCATAGCTCTTCCTATAACACCATCCCAACTCTTGAGAAGAACCTTCAAGAAACTAGGAAACACCCAGCTGATTTGCACCTGAGCCAGAAGGGATCCCCAGATTGAGAAGGCTCGATTGCAATGCAAGAAAAGGTGCTCAACAGATTCCACATCATGGCAACACATGATACACCTGTTGGGAATCGGCATGCTAACCAAACAAATACAGAAATCTTCAAGGGGATCAAAGGATTCCAAATAAATTTAGCCAGAAAAACCTCACTACCGCCCGAGTAAAGAAAATTGAAAAAGGATTGGACCAAGAAAAAGCCATCACTACTCTTCGACCAAACCCACATGTCATCTTCCTCTCTATTCCATATGGGGGCTGCATCAAGCATTAGCATCAATCTTGAAACATCACCAACTTCCCAGTCATAGATATTCTGATGAAACTGAAGATTCCATGAGCAGAAAACTCTGCTATGCACCATGTGCTCCTTGACAATACCATCTTTACAACCGGCAATATTAAAGAGGAGGGCAGGGAAAAGCCTACAGAGAGGAATTCAGCTGCACCCATGATCCAACCAGAACCTGACCCTGTTACCTTTGTTAACTCTGAAGGAAATGCAGTTGAGAAACTCATCTTGGCCTTCAGAAATATCATTCTAGAGACTGGTGCCATAAGGGCCTATTGGCTTCCTGCAAAACCAGCCATTGAAATCAACTCCATAGTCCATATTTAGATGCTAAGATCTGCCTCTACAATTGATTCCTCTCAGTCTTGAAGTGCCAGAGCCATTTTCCAAGACAACAAATGGGGTGAATACCAAGGCCCCCTGCATGCAAAGTCTGACACACCTTGCTCCAATTCTTCTTCATCATGCCACAGAAAGTCCCTTTGAAGTTTGTCCACATGCAAAGCAACAAATAAGAAACAGAAAAGAGGGACATGAAATAAATAGGCATGCTAGAAAGCACACTTATAACCAACGTGAGCTTACCTCCCCAAGAGAGATACCTGGCTTTCCAGGAAAAAACTTTCTCTCGATCCGCTCAATCACCGTATTCCAAATTAGCTTGGACTGATAACTAGCCCCCAAGGGCAAAACAAGATATGTAGATGAAAAGCTCTCAACCTCGCCCAGAATCCTGGCATAATCAGCCAAATAAGGTACCCGGTCATCAGCTAAAAGCTTACTCTTCTTCAAGTTGATCTTCAAACCCAACACTGCTTCCATTAAAAGCTGGACACATCGCAGATTTTTGAAATATTCCCTCTCAGGTTCCAAGAGGAATAGAGTATCATCAGTAAATTGGATGAGAGACACATTCACTTCCTCCAAATCAATACGAAAGGCCCTCAACAAATCCACACTGTTAGCCTTCTGGATAAGCTTACCAAGGGCTTCAGTCACCATAATAAACAGAAAAGGGAATTGGAGATCTCCTTGGCGAAGACCTCTGCTGCACTGGAAAAATCCTTTGGAAACACCATTCACCAAAACCGAAAAAGAGGGAGAGGACAACCAACTTTAATCCCGTTCCTCCATTTCTACTCAAAACCTATTTGCCTCAAAAACAAAATAGAAAAAGCCCCAATTGAGATGATCATAGGCTTTTTCCAAGTCAATCTTGCACACTACCCCGGCCTCCCCTCCTTTAGAGTTTAGACACACATCAATACATTCATTGGCAAGCAAGACGCTGTCCAAAATTTCCAAGTCTATCTTGGTTAATAGACTAGAACTATTGATTAGCGAAATAGATCCATATTGTAATATTAATTTTGTTAATGTTGGCACGTATAGTTCCCAAATAGCAAATCCAACTGCTACCAATGTTAACTATAACAGATCACTTACTGATTTAACAGAAAACACACACATCAGAAATTTTCTACCTGAAATAAATTTCAGACACAAATGTTATCTGATAATAGAGTTATTGGTGATGAAGTTTGTTGAAGAAGAATATAGTTGTATGGACCACATGTGGTTCAATGGGTATTTTCTTTTACGGTTCATATTCCGGATTGGGTTCATCCCTGTTGTAATCGGATGAACCGGGTTGTAGACATGAAAGACTTAAGTACTCAACGGGATTTTACCCCTCTTTGTCTGATTTGAGAGGTAAGGTCCCATTGAGTTCTTACTCTTTCAACGAGACTTTGATCCATTCCATAACATAAAAGTTAGAAATTAATCCAGTCAACATTTCGAGAGGAAGATTGACTTTGATCAAGTCTTTGTTGGTGTCCATTCCCAACTATTTTCTTTCTCTATTCACAATTTTGATATCAGTGATGAAGAGGATTGAGACTATTTATAGGAATTTTCTTTGGAATGATTCCCTGGATGGTCATTGGTATCATCTAATGGATTGGAAGGTTATATTGGAAGGTTATTTTTAGGCCGGTTTGTAATGGTGGGCTTGGGATTAGAAATATTAGGAGTCATAATCGGGTGTTGTTGGTTAAGTGGCTTCGGAGGTTTGGTGTTGAAAGGGATAGCTTATGGCATAAGGTGGTTTTGGTGATATTTTTTGAGTATTCGGTTTGGGATTCAAAGGAGGTGCGGGAGAGACATGGTTGTGATATTTAAAGATCCATTATTTTTTATTAAGCTCGAGTTTTAGAAGGATATAAAATTCAGGTTATGGGCGAGTGTGGACATCAAGTTTTGGGAGGATATCTATGTTGGGGATGCTCCCCTTAAGGAGACGTTCAAGAATTTGTTTGTTGGGTTTGGATACGCATATCTTTGTCGCAAATTATTTTGACTATAGGGTAGTGTGTGGATCCCTAGGGTGAGAAGAAATCTGAATGATTGGGAGTTGGAGGAGATGCTTAGGTTGTTAAGTGTTTTAAAGGATCATAAGCCAGATTCTAGTAGCCCTGATGGTTGGAACTTGGAAGTGGATGATCAATTGGAAGGGGAAGTTTACTTCCAAATCTCTTTACTTGGAGTTGGTGGATTCTAGGGCTATCTCATTTTCCCATAAAGGCATTGGGGTTCATGACATTCCGTCAAAAGTTTCCTTTTTCTTGTGGAACACCTAACTAGGTAAAATCTTTACCCTTAATCACGTGTAGAGTTGAGGTTAAAACTTCACTAATAGATATGTCTAGTGTACGAGGGAGGAGGAAATGGTAAATCACCTTTTTAATTTGTTGTCCTGTGGCTTATAAGGTGTAGATTTTTTTCTTTCTCATCTTCAAACTCCTTGGATTTTCGTGGATCTGTTCAAGGACCTGATTTTGGGTTGGGGTACCATTGAGTTAGTGGGGTTTTCCAAAGTCATATAGCGTGCCCTGCCAGGGGCCATTTGTTGGGGCTTGTTGTGGAAGGAAAAGAATATAGGATCTTTGAGGACAAACATAGGAGTCAAGCAGAGCTTGTTCTATTTATCTATAAGCTTCTCTTTGAGTGGATTTCTAGTGGGGCTGATGTAGATGAGATTGAGTGGTATTCCTTTTGGTGTGAGGATTTGTAATTTTTCCTTTCTCTTTTCGTTTTCTTTTTTCTTTCTTCTCTTATCACCATCCTGGTGATGTCTCTGTTTTGTTCTATTTCTTGCTATTGGTTTTGAATAAAGTCCTCCTTTTTCTCTCTTAGAAAAAAAATAAAAATAAATAAAGTTAGTGATAAAGGAAGCGATAAGAAGAGCGAATGGGAAGCAATTAAGAAAAAAAGTTTCCAATAGGTGAATCATTTTAAGGAACTAATAGAATATAGCGTACCGCTATAGCCAATAATGTAAATCTTATGCTACTGGCATTGGATTACATATTTATTTAGGAGATTAAAATGTTGATTTATTATCTATATTATTTTATTTCAATTCAATAAAATGATTCAAATTTGATATTTTTTTTACACAAGGAGATTGTCTAAGACATGTAGTTATCCTCTAATGTAAGGCAAAATCCAAGATATGACTGCCCATACTAATATAATGGTGGGTTGTCGGCTTATCCATTTCACTGGCTTGGTGACGTTAACAACTCATATTGAGAAGGCATGGTACTTATATATATATATATATGGATAATTATGGCACTTTATATTTTTATAAGCACACGATATGATATCAGTGTTTATTTTTTATTATTAATTACTACTTTCAATGATTCTTAGTTATTCTTTTTTCATGGTTACTTACATGCATAGTATAATATTTCATAGTCATTAATATAGTAGTTCCCCAATCATTTATTACTCACTTCCCCAATCACTTCTTCATTGCTTCTGGATTGCTTTCTCACTTGCTTTTCAGTCGTTTCTTAATTGTTTTCCGTTTCTCATTTTCTAAGAATTTATTGAGCCTCGCTTCTTGTTTCTCGCTTTCACTTCTCAATTTGGTAACTATGGTTTCGCCAACTCCATGCTCTCACTTGTCATAGTCCCCACAATCCAAGTGGCAAGACGAATTTATTTTATTAGGACAACTTCTCTACTTGCACTCATCCAGTTGGGCATAGGGACTGTTGTCTCCTTTATGCAAAATCTGGGTGCTATTGCATCGAAATGCTTTTAGGAGACACTTAACTAAATGTGGCCCACTTCCCACCGCAACTGGGTGTCAGCGCATGGCATTGCTTCCAAAGAATGCTGTAGCATGAGCTTGAAACAATTTATCAGGATTCATATGAAAGGATTTGGCAAAAATCTTACACTGCTTGCAATCCTGACATAACTTTCCTTCTTATTCTATACTTGGATTTTTGATGCAACACTCAAGAATGACACTATCGGATTTAATATTGGTTGATTTCCAGCTCCAATGAATAGCTGACTGCACTCTACCATTTATGGAGATGGGAATGTGTTTTAATTTTTTACTTTTCTAATTATTTGCAATTTTATGTTGGATATTCTTGTGTTCAGAAAGTTATCAAACTTTCTGGGATAGTTTGAGGGATGTTTGATTTGTCCTCTTAAAGCATATTGCTTATTGCAAAACAGTAACTTTAATTTTTATTCCAATTTTAACTATTTTTGGTTTTTCATTCATTAGTTTGAAACGTGTTAGGTTTTTATCTCTTAGATTATTTGTCTTACTAATAGATTTTGGCTTTTAGGTAATGGCCATAATTGCAGATTTTATGCTTGTTTGGCTTCCTGCTCCTACTGTTTCTCTTCGGCCACCGCTTGCAGTCAGTGCTGGGCGTATTGCTAAGTTCTTCTACAGCTGCCCTGACAATGCCTTTCAGGTTACCATTTTTTCATCTGCAAATTATTGAACTTGACAGAGCATTGGATATAGTATTTTGCCAAAACTTGTCTCCAAATTGTATGAAGTTATGTATTTGCCTTTGAATCATGTCTGCAGGTGGCATTGGCTGGAACATCCTATTCATTTTTACAGAGAATAGGTGCAATAGTGGTAATGCTGACTGATTTAGTTATCAATATGCATCTCAAATCTTTAGTTAAAAAATTTCTAACATTTTCTTACTGAATGCATGAATCTTATGGTACTGGATCTGTAATGCAGCGTAATGGAGCCAAACTTTTCGCAGTTGGGACTGGTGCATCTCTGGTAGGTCAATCCTTTGCTTTGTTTGGGAGGTTTGATGGTTTAGATTAAGCCTTTTGTTTAGTTTACAGCCATTTGCTTCTATTAATTGCTTTCAGAGCTAGGCATGCTCAGATTTTTTTTTTCTTGTGAGAATATATATATATATATATATATATATCTGTGTGTGCGTGCGTGCGTGCAACTAAGCAAGTGACTAAATAGTGACTATGTCAAAGGCCCCATTGTAGAGGTGGAGAAGTCAGGAGACTTAGACAAGAGAAAAACAGAGATTTGAGGAATATGGAGGGTAAATATAGACATGTAAATAGGGGAGAATGAACCATGTAAGTTTTTTTAACAGATAATTAAAATTACCAAGAGGAACTGATCAAGTTACTGAAAAGTATATAAACAACTAGTAGTTATGGTTGAGAACTTCTAAGCAGTTTGACCTCTATAGCAATATAGAACTAATCCAATAGCTTACCCAGACGGAGAAAAAAGAGAGTATGAATTTAGGTAAATGATATTTGTTGTCTTTATTTGCAACAGAAAGAAAGTGGACACATTGCATTGTATTCACACATTATATTAACTGATAAAGATTTAGAGAAATAAAATTGTAGATGTTTGCAAACCTATTTGTATCAAGTACAGTGATAGGGGATGTTGTCATCCCTATTCACATACCCTCCGTATACGTAATTTACTCTTAATTTTAATGTAGGCAGTTATTGATCATTAAAAAATAAAAAGTGATAAAGAAACTACAAACTAAGTCAAAAGTGAAAATCCATCGTTATCAAACTGAGAAAGGGTAAGGAGAGGTACCAAATCTGAAAGAGTTTATTATATGCTTTTCATCCTTATATCATTATTTTCCGGAAAAGTTAGTTAATGCGTACTAGTTAAAATGCAATATTTACTGTGTAATAGAAATTAGACATTTTTAATATTGGTAATGACAATTAGAGACATGAACTACAACATAATACTGTTATTGCTTTCACTGTCTTTGGTGATCTAACTGTCTTACTTTACATTCTCAATTTGGTGCATTTATAGATTCATAAGCTATTCAAGAACTCTTGAGTTCTGTATGCACTTTCTTTCGTGTTGGACATGTAGATCCATTTTTCAGTGCTTTACCTTTAATTGGTTTGCTGTATCCAATTCACTATTTTTATAGTGATGTAGTACGTAACAGGTTTTAAAGTAACATTCATTTCTACTTAGGGGACAACATCTATTCCCATCACGGGAAATATTGCACCTTGAAAATGGGAAATTCTCAGGAATTGTCGATTTGTGTGATGTTTTGTAGTTTTATGGAAATTTAGGAATGACCATGTCAAATATTTTACATTTAAAAGTAATGGAGCACCAGCTGCTTGGTGACAGAAAGTGTTAGCTAGGGAGAAAAAAGTGTCTAGACATGTATTGCTATAGAAACAAGCAAGTTTGATGTCCTATCATGTGCTCCACTGGATTATAATACTTATAGGGCACGATATTATTCTTTGCATGATCCAACCATGCACAATGATGTATCAATAAAGCTTAATTAGGGAGGATCATAGAAGATACCTTGTGGTGGTGTTTGATATTTTCTAGAAACTCCTTTCAGTTTAGGAAACAACACCATGTTCTTCATTTCATTCCATCATGGCCGTCAATCATAGGTACTAATTTAAAAAAAAAGGAAAGGAAGGGTGAACCCATGCAGAGACTCTCTCTGGGATCTAAAAGACTGCCTTTATCCATATAAAGGCGTTTCTGTTAATCTGCTGCTAAGAGGTAGCCCATCCTGATGTTCTAACTTTGAACTTGAGTTACAGCAACACAAAAGGCTGGAAGACCAGAACTCTGAAGGAGGCAAGGTGGCAAATAGTTTTTTTTTTTTTTTTTTATGAAGAAAATTTTCATTAAGAAAAGGCATGAGAAATCCCTAAAGAAGACAACAAAAAACAAGCAACACTAATTACATAAGAATTGATTTCTCCACCCCTCTTTAGTATTAACCACTGAGTACTCCCCTAGATGTCTGCATCTTAGACCCCCAAAAAAGGCAAGATCCTTAGCATATGAGTAAATAACATAGGCCGTCCTGCTAGACCCCTCAAAAACTCTTCGGTTGTGGTCCAACCCTGATTGCCCAACACACTGTAGGACACACCAAACTCCACAAAATTTTTCCATTCCTTGAAGTCTTCACTATGTCCCAAGATAAAAGAAGAGAGTACATATCTGAGGGAAAACCCAAGAGAACCCTATCTCTCCCAAGAATAAATTCCAAACCTCCAACGCGAACGGGTAATGAATGCAAATATGGTCCATAGTTTCCTCCTTTTGAATGCACAAAGAGCAAGCATTTGGGATAATTAACCCATGATTCTGTGAAGCAGATTCAGGTTCCCCACTGTCGCCACTGATCCCTAACATGAAAGGTAGTTGGTTTGATCAATTGGAGCTTGGTTGCCACTGATTCCTATCATGAAAGGTAGTTGGGTTGATCAATTGGAGCTTAAGATGGAGGTATAGCATGTGAGGAGGGTAATTTTGCAAGTAGTGGAATATATGAATAGGTGTCCAAGTGAGTTTTGAGTAAAATCATTGACTTCAGCAAGTTTGTATGGGTTTTATTTGAAGGCTTTGAAGACAAGACCTGTTAGCACCCAAATTTTGACTTGGGTCATGTGATAGCATAAGGACAGCATAACAACATTTAGGCATCAAGACTCTAAGCA
>JAOXJP010164423.1:0-12812 GCA_025762735.1 Platanus orientalis
TGTCTTGGAGTCTTGTATGGAAGTTAATGAATTGCTCATCTTCTTCCATTCGGAGGGTGTCAAACCTAGTAGTGAGCATATGAATCTTCGATTGCTTTACCATGTTTGTTCCCTCATGGGTCACCTCAAGGAGGTCCTATGCTTACTTAGCATTAAAAGGCTTGAGACTCTTTTGAACTAGTCTTAGCTAATTACACAGTCGATTACATTTATCACCTTGTAGTTGGCGGTATATGCATTCTTTTCATTTATGTCCCAATCCTTTTTAACTTTGTCCTTTGGTTTGGTGTGTCCATTTTCTATGGAGGGATAAACCCCTAAATCCATGGATCTAAGGTAGATAATCATATGAGCCTTCTAGTAAGTGTAGTTCGAACCATCAAAGTACGGTGGTTGGTTGGTGGCGTATCCTTCATCCTTAGATGCCATAGTTAACTAGGGAGAAACTAATGATCCAACTTAGGTTGTTAAGTCCACTATAGAGAAATCTGACTCTGATACCAATTGAAATTATACGTCACAAACTATCCTAGAGGGGAGTGAATAGGATATTCAAATTCTTACACCTTTCTTTTATTTTACCGATCCTGGTCAATTAGGTTATCAAGGTTCAAAATAATTGCAAGTGTTATAACTTGTTAATTTAAATGTGCCACTGAATTTACTAACTGGGTGCTTGTGAATGAGAATGAACAATTGTTTAATGATGGAGCATGCAATTAATTGGATATGCAAAATAAATAAATAGAGTAACAACACACAAGACACAATATAAATTGGTTCGACAAATGTGCTTACATCCATTGTCAAAAGCTCCTCATTAAGCTGATTAATTTTATGAATATACTTCAAAGTATTATAGAATAAAATTAATCTAAAAAACCTTTACACTCATACATTTGGGGACTCCGACAAATGTAGTGTCGACCCTCAGGGACTCTAGCGAGGGCTAAAGATTTGTTACCAGTGTCTCCGGTAAAGGCACAACAATATTATAGAATAGTTTGATGTGAGAAATAAATTTCTAATTAAAACATGCCTCTAATATAGGTTGATGCTACTATAAGATCCAGTCAGTCAAGAAGATAGAAATCTCTTCGAAATAAATGCCTCTTAATAGGCATAGTTAACTATAGAGAACATCTATAATACAGGCTACCTTAGTAGCTGATTTTACCATGAGGATCAATCATTTGACTTCCGTTTATGATGGCAAATATAAATTCTCAATGAAATAAATGGATTAAGTAAACAAAAAATGCCTAGAATAAATACCTCTTGAATTGGCTTTGCTCTCAGAGCTTTCATAGAGGTTTCACAGGTTTGAACCTATCAATCACGAGCTTCCTAGCTTGAGTAAACTCTTAAACACTTAGGGACATCATGATTCAAAGCCCCTTTATTGCAGCAAGATGGTTGACAAAAAAAGGTTCAAGAAAACGTTATTCTTCTCCTGAACAATCAAAGGATTTTATGAATATTCAATGTTAGGTTTAATAACCTACTTTAGGTATTTATATAGTACAAAAACCCTAAAGAAATCAATCCCAAATGGTAAAAAAATCTCACAATAATTTGGAGAATCGAAGATCAAAAGTTTCCATTTTTCAGCTAGGGACCGGTCCTAATTTAGCCATGACTAGTTTTGGCACCCATCCATAAGGATGCACTATGCCAGATTGGTCCCGACAAGGCCATGACCGGTCTTGCCTATGTGAATGATCGGTCTTGGCGCCATGACCGGTCTAGAACTGTGTTTGCAACAACTTTCCATTTTTCAACCTTTTTTGAATGCCACATTTGGTTCTTCATTGTAGGGCCTTGTTCTAAGGATTGGGGAAAGTCTTCTATGATTATCAACCTAGGTTTTGGCTGGTCTCTATAGTACTTACCTTTCTCATATACCTATTAATTAATCTTTTTAAGGTCTTGCCTTAGTCATCTTGGAGTTGTTGCTGAGTCTGGATTACTTGGATGGAACACTTGAAGCTTTACGAACTTGAACACACATCCAGATGTGTGTTCTTCCTTGTACAACTCTCTTAGAACACTCACTCACACTTTTACATGACACAATTTACATTACATATTTGACATGGAATTGACAATATACATACCTCAACATGTCTAATTTCCTACTATGTTACTTGAGGATTGCCTATCTCATTTCATGAGATCAAATATTACCCATATTAAGAAAGAAAAACATGTGATGAATCAAATAAAATGTTCTTTATTAATTAATATATAAACAAATAGATTTATATTTTTGTGAATGACTTTATTAGGACATATAATTCCAATAGTTATAGATGAAGATAAAAAATACAACAAAAGTTTGAGACATGTGCAATTGGTAACATAATTTATTCCATATTCAAACCATGTTGGATAAGTCAACCCAAATCTTGAAAAAGTTGGGAGGATTGACCGGTCGGGTCATGAATTGCTCCACCCTATACATGCATACATATATGTACAAATGTTTATTCACATTTTGTAACTGTAAAACATGATCTTTTAGCAATTCAAAGTGAAGCTCAAGAGGCCAATATATGCAAATTTAAAGTTGTGAATTGCAAAACCATGGCGTAAAGAAGGAATGTACTTCCTTAGTATAAACTTTTGAAGCATTAGAAAGGAATATATATCCTTGCTTGCAAACCTTAGAAACAAAATTCCTTGCTTGTTGCTGCCTGCTAGATAAAGCTGAAAGTTTTAAAGTTTTAACCTAGATTAAGTTTTGAGATGTAGAGCTTTAACCATAAGTATTATTCTATAGTTATAGACCTTAAAACATGGGGAAGGAATATAATTCGTTGCTTCTTCCTACCTGCTAGATTAAAATTTGAGTTTTAAAGCTTTAAACATAGGAGGGATATAATTCTTTGTTTATAAACCTTAATGATGTGTAGAATCCCTAGATTTGGAGTTCTTATAAATGCAACAGAATAGAAGAAAGACAAAAAAAAAAAAAAAAAAAAAAAAAAAAGCACATAAAGAATACAAACAATTTATGTTGTTCAGCTTGAAGCCTACATCTACGGGTGAAGAACAGAGAGAAAATTTCACTATAAATGAAGAGCAAAAGATTACAATGAAAGTGTGGTGACACAGTTTCTACGAAATCCCATATAACCCGTTGACACAAATTTCATGCTTGGAATAAACACAAAAAGTGAGAAAATTACAAATATTAAAAATATTTAAACAATTATCTTTGTTTACACCCCTTACGCTGGTGTAGATCTTTGATTGACAATTGATTTTTAAGATGAGGGTCTGACAACATATTTCTCTTCTTCAAATGTGTTGGTGTAGCTTTCTTTTCAATTTGGGCATCGCGCTTTATTGGTAATGAATAATACATCGTAATCTTACACTCAGGGCTGTGTATGGCGTATTTCTGAGACCGAAAAATGTGTTCTTCTCTTTAGAAATGAATTATAGTTGGAGAGAATGAAAAAAATGCCTTGATACTTTAGGCAAGTGGAAGGACTTTGAGATGCTCTAGAACTTTGGAGTCTTGTCTTGTCTCTAGGGTTTTCTCTCCATTGAAGTCTTTAGAAAGAGTCCCCCATTCTTGTATGAAGGAGTATTTATAGACTTTGAAATATGATTCATTTATAACCATTGATTGGCTGTTGATTGGATTTTCATACATTTTGTGTCTTATTATTTTTCATTTTTAGAGAGAGAACAATATAAAGATTTTTTTTATTCCTTAATTGGCATATCTTCTCTTATTTTCCTTAGAGAATCAATTTAAGTAGATCCTCTATCATGTGAGTCTCATGTAGGCAATGCTTGAGCTTTGGGCCTGTTAATGGGCTAAGCATATGGGCAATGTTAGGCTAATGTTCACATACCCAAAACCAAGGCTCAATGGATTTGTTTTGTCTACTGGGCCTAATTTGTTAATATAAGGTTTATTTGGACCTTTGTACGAATTTGTGAGGGTGGAGGACTATACTTTTAATTTAAACAAATTTTAGGTGCTTACATAACCCCTGAAAAACACTATTCTCCATGTGGGTCAGGTAGGATCCAAATCAGGTTGAAAAAACAGGTTAAAAAACGAGTCATCCGAATATTTCTCCTGATCACACACCTGGGTTGCATCTCAGGTTGAATCTAGACACTTTCCCAACACTTAAAACATAGGGAAAATATAAACTTTGGTTGTTGCTACCTCTTAGAGACACCCTTGTAGCACATCCTGATGGTTTTATGCCAACTATCAGCCTGACATAACTCTCCATTTTGATGCCGGTTTGGGAATATATATATATATATATATGGGGGAAAAACAAACTCATAATTTCTCATTGAAATAAACAAACATGTATAAATCTAGGCTAAATTTCAATTATTTGATATTAATATCTCAATCCGACATCTATATTTAGTTGAAATCTAAATAATATTTAACATTACCCGGAAAGCATATGATAATATGATGAAGGATCTTGGATATGTCAAGCTAGTTAGATCCCAACTTCAAAGAAAAATCTTGCCACATTAACTATGATTTTTTATATTAATTTTGGAAATTCAAGGGATAAATTCTCATAAGTAGTTGTTCATCTCCGGTTTGAATGGACAGGTACCACTCCATTACCAATCCGTGCATGACAGGTGGCCTGACAAAGGGTGTATGAGTCAATTAAATAAAATACACAATGGATAATTAAGTACCTGTGTACTTATTAATGCACCCTTTGTCAGACATGTCATCGTGAACATGAACAGAGATTGGAGTGGTACATGTCCATGGAGATGCTGTGAACTCTTAGTGATCCTTTGCAACGGACACATGAGACCACATCTCACTGAAGTTCCATTGAAAAAAGTTTGTTGTAAGGTCCCACCACTAATTGTAATCCTACTTCAAATTTTATCCAATATTCACTTAAAAAGGAATCAAGTCTAACAAGAGATTTGTCCTTAACAAATCAAGAAACATTGAAACAAAAGAAAGGATGCCCAATGTAATTTTCTTTTTCTTTTTAATTAATTAGAAAGGACGCCAATTTTGGTGTAATCCATCTTTCATGAACCACATAATGACAACTATGCATGTGTGTAGTTCTTGCTTTATAAGGTTGGTTTGGCCTTGGGCTTGCAGCCTGCTTAAGTCGACTGCAATATCCAAGCATGGTTCAGTCTAATTGCGCTAAACATGGTTCTTAAAACTTAGATTAAGCCTTGCTCATAGTCATAGTCATGTTTTCAATCCGAGCAAGATCAAGTACTGCCCGCCAAGTCATCTCAGGTGCACCTCAAAGCCCATTTTCACGGTCAACCTAGTCGTACTATCGGCTGGACCAGCCATTTGTAGTTGGGCAATTGGGTTAAGTTGTTGGTTTTAGGTAGAGTTATATTTACCAATTTACTTAGGGCCTGTTTGGCAGACCAAATTGTTTCATTTTTAAAATTATTTCATTGGAAATGAGTTAAGTATAAATTATGTCATTTGAAATTACTTCATTCAAATTTCATGGCATGTTTGGCGTGTTCTATGAAAAATAGACTAATTTCAAATTTTTTTTTTTTTGTATGTTTAGCACATCCTAAAATAAAAATACAAAGGAAAATTACTCTCTAACACACACCTCTCATCATTTTGGACCATGCAATATTCCAGATGGTGACTCAACACTGTGATGTGTATGCTTGAGACCATGTACTATTATAATAACAATTGTATGACACAATTCCATCCCACCCTGGTAGATGCAGCTGAAAATTCAGTAGTTTATAGTATGACACTAATCCATCCTACCTGTTGATATATTTGATGGTGGACTATTGTAAAAGTAGTGTTACATCCATCATTGAATGTTTCTTACCTCTGCTTTCTAATTCATTTGGACATTGTCAAGGTAGCTGAAGTTTCAAGCATACAAAGAGGAACATTTAACCAAAGTTTCTTACCTCAAATGAATTACAACGTATCTAAAGAGTAGTCGAACTTAAAACAACCACAACATATCTAAAGAAATTATTGAACTTTACTAAAATGTTTGACCACTACTATGATTTTGCCACTCTTCTTTGCTCTAAATGGTCTTGCTACATAGCTTTAGCAATAAAATCCTGTAATTCACGTGTTGCACGTAATTTCTTTTTAGTTGAAAAACTTTCATGAGAGGCCTTCTGTTTTTGATTTTCTACTTGATGTAGTCTAATTAAAACATCACGATTATATTCTTCATACACCCAGTCTTCGCCTCTGGTTTTCATATGAATGTGGTTATGTAAGACACAAAGTGCTACAATATGTAAGACACAAAGTGCTACAATTAATTTAGCTTGAACATCAAATGGATAAGAATGTAACATTGTTAATAGAAAGAACTGAGTTTTAAGCACTGCAAATATCCTCTCAACTGCATTTCATAAGGATGAATGACGACGATTGAATAACTATTCAACAATTCGGGGTGCTTCACGGTTAGAACCAAATTCATTTAAGTGATACCGAATGCCTCGATATGGTGCAATGAATTCCGATAAATTTTTATAACCAACATCAATGAGGTAATACTTACCTAATTTTTTTAAAAAATATAAAAATATCATAAGAATAATGCAACATTTTATTAAAATGTCAAAGGTTTTGATAAAACACTATATTTTATATTATACTTTCGGGTACGTAAAATTTTTTCCTCTAATGCAGCTTGTAATACACGTCTATTTGCATTAGATCCTTTTTAACCTGCTAAAACATGTAAAAATTGAAGATCCAATGAGCATGCTTCCATAACATATTGAGTAAGTTTTCCCCATCGATTGCGAAATGGAGCATGTTCATCAGAAGTAACTATTGCAACAACATGTGTACCATCACTTGCTCCAATACAATTCTTCATGATGTAATCAATAATTATAAAAAAAATAATTGAATTTTGAAAAATAGAATCAATAATTACAATACCTTAAACTATGGATAATATCGTGGATCCCTCAAAATTTCATTAGAAGTGTTAGTCGATGGAAGTCGAATGAATTGGCTTGAGAGTTTTGTAAGTGCAATCAAAACTTCGTTAAAATATCTACTAATAGTTTCTCCATAATGCTGGAAAAGTTCTTGAACTTGACCGTTGCTTGCACTATGGCCAACAGTGAATAGAGATATTGCTAACTGTTCTTCAACTTTCACATGTTCGGAGTCATGCAATTTATCTTGTTCTTGAATAATTTGACAAAGTCTTTTATACACAGATAATTCTATATGATAAACCTCATGACAACGTGCTCAATGGCCATCAAGAATCTCTTGCATATAAGCTGCACCACTTAAAGCTGAGTTGCGACAATGAGTTTTCCTCGTCATATGCAAATAAGAAACAACAACAATTACACTACCAATTTCTTCCATATCTTGCAATTCCTCATCAAAGTCATCGAAGTCATCCATTATATGAAATTGCACATAATCATCAAATTATTTATTCTTAAAGCATGCACATAAATGAATATAAAAATTACAATCAAATTTTAAATTTGATGAAGTATGATGAAAATAGATAAACATTCAATCTATGATAAATTCATATATATGCATCCAATCACACAGAAGGTAAAATAAAAAGTTCATAGAAAACTATATTATCACAAAGTTTAATATTCAACAAGGTCAAAAGCAAAAAATGCCATAAAAGCAACATGGGCCCATAGAGTTTGTAGCCAAATTAAAAAAAAAGTATAAAATTCAAAGATGTAGAATTATAAAAGGGGGGAGGGTATTAGATGCAAGGTAGTCATTCTTCCCATAGAGTTCGCAATCAAATTAAATGACCAGGACCTTTAATTGCCATAAAAGAAATAGTGTTCTTTTCATCCTTAAGAACATTAATGGATTTTGCAAACTCTATATCATCTAACTCTTGTATTTCTTGCAAATCTTCTATACACTTCTGAGATAGTGTTTTCTCATTTGATTTGACACTTTGCACTACCCTAAGCTTAGATGTTGACGCCATCTCATGAAGTGGCTTTGCTATCTAAACCTAACTTTACGACACACTCTTTTACCACGATGTGAATCTTTTGAAACACTAGCTGTACTTTTCTTTTGTTGGGTATCACTTATATTAAATATCGAATCAACACTTGAAGCAGATTTCTCAAGAGTTGTATCAACTACTAGAGCTACTTGAGTAATAGGCTTTGAAGATTGAATGGTATTGTGTTACTAGTTCTTTCTTTTGATGCCACATTCACTTCATTTGCAACTTGATATTTTCTAGTGGCTCTGGAACCTAGATGGACCATATGTTACTAAATGTTGATTTAATTATTCATCAATAATTTTGTATAGAAACTTACCTCTAAATATTATTGATAGTTGATTGTACAATGAAAAACCCTTACACCTAAAGCTCTTTGCTTTGTTATGTACCTATATATACATTATATAAGCTTCTTGTGATACCTATGTATTTCTTGTGATACTTTTAGAAATCTAATTCAAGAAAAGGAAACTAACATACCACGAGATAACTATTCCAAACATGGTCTTCAGCCGTAACCATTTGTTGAGTTTCGTCTCAACCAAACCCACTTTGACTAAGAAGTGCTTTGACAACACCATAATTTTTTTTGCATCACATTATAGCGGTTTCTTATCTGTGCCTCCTTAAACTTCAAGTTAAATTTCTTATTGAAATCCATCATCATAGGTCTAATCACATGAGGCTTAAATCCATTTTGAGACATTTTTTCCAACATTATACTGATCAACAAAAAGTTGAACTAAACATGAATCATGTAATGACGTCCATTCTACCTTCTTCATTTGATCTTGAGAAGCTTCTTCCATATCAGTCATCTTTGGATCATGAGAAGCTTCTTCCATACTAGTCATTTTGTCATTTCCTCACTAATAAAGTGAATAATGTGTGATGCAGCCTAATTTTACAAGAGAACTAAAAAGTAATATCTAAAAATATATAATATAACTCCATGGGTACATGTCAGCCTTTTGGTTTTATTGGGTCACTACATTTAAAACTTATCTCTTCATCCATTGATGATGCTTATCCAAGTTAAATTTCTTGAGTCTTTGTTAATTCAACTAAACATCTTTGGAACAAGTTGGATACTGAGAACCACACTATATAGGAATTTTTGGCTGTCTAAGTTTCTATCTCCTCTTCAAGCCATAACAGGTTTGTTCAGATAGAGCTAAACAAATTTTGATGGGGACTTGGGCTACGCTTAGTTTGGAATCTCTGCTGTGCAACAATTCTTTAGGTAGCTGGGTAATTTTCATTAAGGCATTTCATTTGTGTTTAGACACTGCCATGGCCCCCTATGGTCTGTTTGGGGGAATTTTCAACCACTATTTACACAATGTTCTCAGGTTTTGATCATTCTGTGAGAATTCCAATTATTCGTAACATTGCTAGAGAGAAAGGATGTAATGCCTATAGGACATTAAGTATCATAATTGTTGCAGCCTTTTTATCTGAAGTGTAATGCACATGCCCCTCTTCTAAAAGAGAAAAAAGAAGAAGTTGTAATGCACATGCCACTCAGTTTAATAGAAATTGTAACATTCAGTACAGTTTAAATGCTAGTTGGTTTATCTAGGCTCTTTTCAATCCTACAGATGAGCTTTCTGTCTGAGGCTTGCCAACCTACTGGCCATAGAACTTGGAATCTTTGCATATAATAGGGTAAGGACATGGAGATACAATATATCAAATACTCCACGGAGCAGTTGAAACCCATTTGACAACCTAATAAGACTAACCATGTGCTCCAATCATTAAGGGGATTCTGACGTATTGGAGGTGATGATCTAAATGATCCAAAGAGTTTCTCTGACCACTGTATCCTCTCCAAGATCATGCCTCTAAGTTACCTAGTGATTCAATCTATAACTTTTTAAAGAACACAATCAAAACTCCGGTCCTTAACAAGATCTTAAGGGTGTGTTTGGTAGCCACATGTAATAAAATCATTTCATTTGAGTTTGCCAAGGATTTTGTAGCCACAATGGGACAGTTTGTAATGAAATTCAGATTTGTAGCAATGTGTACTTGATAACACAAGTCATTTCATTTAAGAGAAAAACCTAAGATGACTTATAATCATTTCATTCAGCAGATCAGCATTCCTTATAATCTAATTAGTCTTTGAGCTTCCAATTTAGTACAAGAGTATATAAGAATTTCATTTGTTGCATGCTAGACTCAGCTTTTCTGTTTATATTCACTTTGGTGCTCTACTGTAAGAGATTAGTGGAAGTAGATACCTCTGTTTTTTTTTATTTTAATTCCCTCATATGTATATTTTTTCTTTTTGGAGTCATATGTGCTGTAGGTGATGTTTAGAATGTTTTTACTCAAGATGAAGATTTTTTTCTTCTTTTTTCTGGTATGAACAATCATTAGTGGTGTTGGGTCTAAAATATAAGATTAAACAAAAAAAAAAAAAAAAATCTTTCAATTAAAGTTTGATATCTCAATTTCTGTATATACCCACATACCTATCAATATACCTAGATTTTCTTCCCTTTAACCATATAAATTAGAACTTTTCATTTGTATGGATTATAGTTATAACGTTCCCCTAGTGAATATGTGTTGGTGTTGTCAATATATCTAGTTTCCTGTGGGATTGCAATTACTAACCCTCCATATATCTGTGTTCAAGTTACAAATTAACATCATTGGTACATGATAAAATCTCAAAATAGACGGTTCTATCTCTAAAGATAAAAAAACAATCTATTTCTTCTTGCATGTTATTCAATTTTTTCTTTTTACTTTTTTCCCTGATTGGGAACTAACTTCTTGTCTTAGCAAATTGCCCCCTTCATTCTTTATATCACATTGTTCTATGTAATTATCTGTTTTCTGATCTATTGTACTATTTTTTCTTTCCTTCCTGTGAAATTTTATGCTAGATCTTATCTTCCTTGACTTCATCTGCTTGCAAAATTTCAGCTTTCCCACGAAATTGGCTAAATGAATGGAACTTTTGACTACTTGTCATAGCCCTTGTACAAACAAGTATGGTGTTTTAGATACGGTTCTTCCACCCCCAAGTACTTTCATGTCTAGAGTTTCAAACAAAGCAATACAAGGACAAGATGACTGAAGAAATGGTGCTCAATCTTTGAGCCACTGAAGTCCTTTATCACATGAGTTTGCTCTAAGCAGCAGGAGGTCATCAAAAGCCACCAATTCTGATAACGCAGACACAATGGGAAACTAGAAAAAGAATTTAAGTAGTTTAGAAGTTCATAACAATAACAACGAATATCACTTCTTTATGTATAAATGGTCAAGCAAAAGATTATGGTTACTGATGCCTCTTAGGGGAGGGAATAATTCAAGATCAAAAGAGAAGGGTAATAATGTGAGTAGTTCAAGCTCAAAAGAAAGGAACGAAAATGAGTGTAGTAAGGAACCATATTCATAGTACTATATTGTGTAGCTCTAGAATCTATATTAGATACAAATCATGTTAGTTTTAGTTTTTCATTACTTGATCTATTTTGAATGCCACAGCCAAAAACAAAAACAAATAAATAAGAAAAGCCAACTATATGCTTTCCTTCATAATAGTTGGTAAAAAGATCAGCTGATTCTGCTGGCGATCGCCTGGGTAAGTTTTGTCTAAACTCTAAATAGTCCTCATATTATGGTGTGAGTCTCTTTTGCCAAGTAAGCTAAGGTTGATATTCATTACTTCATTTCGTTCATGGATCCTTTCTCTAGCCTATTTCTTTTATAATTTTATTAATTAAGTCAATCTTGTTATCTTGTCAAAATGAGAATCCATATATCCAATAAATATTCTATGATGTTCCCAAACAACATTGAAGATTCTAATCTATGTATATGGAATTCAAAACAGATACTTCTTACTTCTATAAATCTCTCCTTTGGTCGTTAAACAAATCCCTCTACTCACCCCACATCAACAGATGCTCACCTGAACCCAAGAACCCTTGTTTCTTTTTTCGTTTTTGTTTCTTCTCGATGATAGAACCCTTGTCAATTACATTGTTCTATATGTTATTGTTATTGTGGATTTTGCTGGTTGTTTGTAAAGATTTCTGGGATTTGAGAACTGGAATCTGAGAAATAGAGAGAATTGTAATGTGGGTATTGAAGAGAATTTAATCGGAGGTAGGTTTAGCGTTGTCATTTGAGTTGCAAATGTTTTGGGGATTAAGAGATGGGCTCGTTGAGAATTATTGGGGTTGCATCTCAGATTTGCTATCATAGAGAAATACATGATATGGGTTCAGTAAGAAAATTAGGTTTTGATGTGCATTTTGGAGTTTTTAAGGTATTTCATTGGTCTTTAGATGTTATTTCTCTCTGATGGGTCCGTAGAGAATTTTCACAGTTGGTGATTTGGGCTCCAGGAAATGCTGAAGGGTGATTTGGGTCATACTGTGAATCGGATTTTTGATGTGGGTATTCATTTTTCAAGAATTTTATTTTATTTTTGATTCTGCGATTTGTTTTTTAGGTGGTCCTATTGGTCTTCTTTCTGAGTGACAAATCTTTTACAATGGTTAATAGTAGTAGATAAGGCACAAATCTTCACAGGATTTTTATAGAGAATCGAATTTCTGGAGTGGGTTTTGAAAGTGGAAAGTTTTGTTTGTAAACGGGTGAATTTGTTTGGTTTTATTCTGAAACAACCAAAGAAACCACACTTTTTCAGAAACACCACAACCCATAAATTCAAAGATACTTCCTCTGAGAGGAATATGAACTCAACATCACAGTTTGGTAAGTTATTTATTTATTTATTTTTCTATTAGATGAGAAGTC
>JAOXJP010164434.1:0-12812 GCA_025762735.1 Platanus orientalis
TTTCCACCCCTACCTTCTAGGTATTAATTGTTGTATAAAAGAAGAAATTAGTTTTTCTCCTAGCTACCATTAACAATTTAATATTTTTATACATAAAATACTTTAAATTAGGCATTATTATTATTATTATTATTTTTTTTGGGGGGGGGGTTTACGTGGCTAGTGTGTGTTTGGCCATGCCAGTCTCTCATGCAACAAGTTCCAATTCAATCTCCCTTTCCTACACTGCAGAAATAGGCACATTCTTGTGTCTTTAATTTTTCATATTAAGAAAGCTAGGACAATTTGTCTTTTGACAGGTCCAACAAACATGCCATGTTTGAGGTGTGACCAAACGTTGGTGTTAAAACTTGTCAAAGAGAGAGAAGGTTGGTGTTAAATCTTGTCACATAGAGAGAGAGAGAAGGTTGGTGCTAAAACTTGTCACACACACACACACACACACACACACACACAGTCAAAACATACGGACGGACTCCTTATCTTTGGGCACTTTATGTATAATGAGCAAAATAGCTTGTATATGCAAACATCAAGTATTAATTTTTTGGTCTCCATATGGGCGAGTTATCTTCTCTCCTGGTTGGTGAGGATCTTTATTAGTGAGATATCGATTCTTCTGGTTCTTAATGAAGTTTCTGTTTCATCAAAAAAAGAGAAAAACAAGAGAGGTATATTGTTCAATTCCTTTCAAATGATTTAAACCTAGATAAAAGTTATCACCGTTTTTGTTCAATAGAAAAGGAATGAATTGATCTTGTACGTAGGATTTCAAATAAATTCTTCAATATATTCAACTCATCTAGTTGTGTAAAGATAAGGGGAGAGAATTGAAATTTATGACACCTAACTATTAATTACTTGCATTATTGAAGCCAGTATTCAAGTAATTGAAGGATACAAGGCCAGCTGCACTCCAAGAGTAATGCAGTTGGGTTCTAAACGCTTTTTACAATGCAGTTATAGTTTTTTGAAATGCAGTATAGGTTTTTAGAAGCAATACTTAAGACAAAAATAATCAGGTAGTGATTATGCAGGGATGTGGATCAACCAAACGAGACCTAATTTATAAATTGCATAATTGTGATCACCATGCAACAACTTTACTGATTTTATTGCTAGAGCAGTTTCCCCTACGCATGCGCATCATTCATTATAATCACGCGAGTACACTATTTATTATTCTCAAATTTTTTTTCTTTCTTTTCTCTTCAATATTATATTTTTGTCTTCATTATATTAATACACTACTAACCCAGCTCAATAAACTGAGTTTAGTGTGAAAAATGTACTAAAAATATAATATAGGGGTATTACTGTCCTAAGAAAAAAGCAACATTGCATACATAGCTATCGTCCACTGTAGAATTGACAAGTGTTAAGCTCAAAAATCGAGTGCTCCAAGGTTGGAGCTGACGTTCGAATTAATAATTTAATATTAAAAAAAAAAAAAAAAAAAAAAACCCACTAGAAGTGATTTATAAAAACAAAAACAAGAAAAATGAAGCAAATCCTCTCTTCTATTCTGGTGTACAAAACTAGGGTTCGAGGGCAAGTGACCAAAACGAATATTTTGCAAAAAAAAAAGAAAAAAGAAAAAAAAAAGGAGCTTTAAGGATTTTCCATTTCTCATCTCTTATCTCTCCTGTTTTCACTCTCTTTCTGTGAACTGCAAACTAGAAGAAGAAGAAGAAAGAAGAAGAAGAGACAAAGATAACCAGATAAATACTATATAGAGTTATATCTGTGGAAAGATATAAAAGGAAATTAAAAAAAAAAAAAAAGGAAAGAATGGGGAGAGGACGAGTGGAGCTGAAAAGGATCGAGAACAAGATAAATCGGCAGGTGACATTTGCGAAGCGAAGGAATGGACTTCTTAAGAAGGCATACGAGCTCTCCGTTCTCTGCGATGCTGAGGTTGCCCTCATCATCTTCTCCAACCGAGGAAAGCTTTACGAGTTCTGTAGCGGCTCTGGGTATTTTTTTTTTTTCTTCTTCTTTCAAATCTTTCTCTCTCTATATATATTCTCAAATCTTTGATGCTTGATTATGTTCGTTTGAGGTTGGATCTTATTTCATTTCTCTTCTTTCTGTAAGATAAAGCAAGATCTGTTCCTGGATATTACTTTTTCAGTTTGATGAAGTTTTGCTGGACTCCATTATTGCTTTCTCCGTGTCTTGTTTCTTTTCGGTTAAGTGTTCTTTTAAGGTTTTTTATCCGGTTTTTCTATGGTTGATTATGATATTGTGTGATCCGAGTCAATATGGAACTTTTCTGTGTTGGTTGCTGTGGATGTTTTAATTTATTTGTCATATAAACAAGTTGGTTGTTAGAATGAATTTGTTTGGTTTTGGTGGTGGATTTCGAGGTTCAACTATGGATCGATATCTTGATTTGCGTAAATATTTGTATTTTTTTCTTGATTCTTTTTCCTTTTGTCCTTGTAGCAATTCTAGGCCTTTTATATATATATATATATATATATATATATATATATATATATATCTGAAATTTGGTAAGTACTTTTATTATGATTTTTCCTTCTGTGAAGCTGATCTTGAAACAACTGGTTGTGACATCAGTTCCCCGAGTCATTTTATGAATGTTTAAGAGGGTGAGGCACTGGCTCATTTCAATATTTGATTTTAAAAACGGTTTGCGATGTTTATGGCGCAAAGTTGTCTTTCATTACTGGTGCTTCTCTGTTGTTAGCTTTTCGATGCAATAGGAGTTTGTGTTTGGATTTGGAGCTGCAAATTTTTATTTTTTATTTTGATAGGTAAGTAGGTGAAGACGGGTC
Source organism: Platanus orientalis (assembly GCA_025762735.1). Classification (NCBI taxonomy): domain Eukaryota; kingdom Viridiplantae; phylum Streptophyta; class Magnoliopsida; order Proteales; family Platanaceae; genus Platanus; species Platanus orientalis. The sequence continues at coordinate 2,802 of JAOXJP010164434.1, forward strand.
TTGAACCCAGGTCTGTGGTACAAATCCACAGACTTTACCAACTTAGCAAGCTAACATCTTCGGAGCTGCAAATTCATACAAACCTTTGAATGAGTACGAGATGCTTTGTTTTGTCTGGCGTTTTGGTGCCCTTCTTGTTCTAGTCCGAAAACAAGGACGTTGTCTTGCCCTTCTTCTACCGTGGAAGGACTTCCACCTGTGGTGTGGTCCAACCCATGGGGGGAATCACCCTCATCTCCCCCATTGCTCAGTGATCTTTGCTGCTTCGTTAGGCTTTACCCGTCCCTGACATGGACATGGGCTTCTATAAAAGAATGAAAAGCTCTTAACACAAGAAAGCATAAACCGTGCACAGCTAACCTGAGTTCATTTTTTGCCACCATTGGCCAGCCACTGGGGAAACACAGCCTAGCCCCCTCTCAGGAAACAGGGGTGAAGGTCCAACAAGCACTTATTGTAGAGGGGTCCAAAAGCACCTGGCCCGCCCCTTCTTCCCAAACACCCGTCCAACAAAGATTTAGATAAGTGAAAGCCAGCCTTACCAAAATATACAAGGGGCGTTAGCGCCCCCCAATAGTGAATATTATATAGTAAGGCATTTTCTTCGCTAGCCTCTTCACTTCTTTGCCTTTTGGTCCCACCCCCAAACACCCCTTAGGCGTTCTCCGTCTTTCAAAAGAACAACTCAACTCATTATGGGTATTTATCTGTACTGGTGTATCCAGAAGATTAACAGCGGAAACATCACATCGAAAATATCATAGATGATGATTGAACCATTATATGGTTTCATCAATGTGAGCTCATTTTGGCGAGCAGGGTTGAGACACGCGGCTGAAACTAATAGGGCTTCCTTACGGGGTTGCCTACCACTGATGATGTGATTAGTTGACCAATGCTTCACTCTAAAAGTGGAGCTTGCTGCTTGACTTGACTAAGCCTTGCTTGCTGGTTGTTGGAGGATTCCAGACGTTGAGCTTGCTCAGAGAATTCATGGTTTTATCACCCAGGAGGAAAGCTCGTTAAAACATAACGTGGTCACAAATGCCTTCAAGTATTTGTATTACAACAACGGGGTGTCTCTCCTCAAGAAGGATTTTTTTAATGTAGCAAATCTTTGGATCACTTCTTTCTATTGACTTTATTTGTTTTAGGGGGTTTAGCTTGAACCACTTCCATTGAGGCTGAGTAAAGAAATAGTTGTATTGACAGTTATATTTGTTCTAAAATCAGTATTGATAGTTACATTTTCAAGTGATAGCGACAATTACGACAATTACATTTCTAGTTACATTTGTAGTGACTGCGGAATTATCTACTCATTACAAAATCTCAGGTGTCAAAGTGCGGACCTCATATAATTAAAAAAAATAAGGTGTGGACATCAACGTTTGGGAGGGGTTTGGATTCTCCTGGCCGCCAGTGGTTTTCGGGCCAACTCTTCAGGGCGTGATGTCAGTGCATGAAATGTCACTAACCCTTTTACAGAAGGGTTAAACTTTTCTTGGAATCACCACCAACTCGGGGTTAACCGATGGAGTTGGACATCGGTTCTCCTCTTCGAGTGAAGATGAGAAGTCTAGACCCGGAGGTCTAGGGGTTTAACTCTTAGTATTGGTCTGAGTTCCTGAGATTAAGGGTAAGTTGTTTAGTTGCATTTGGAGAAGGTGTTAGGCACCCCTAAATACCCACCTTTTAAGGGCGGCTTTTCTCATTCATACATTTTTTTTAATTATGCTAAAGTCCATGCTTTGTTAAATATAAAGTTATTGGTCTGGACCCCCCTCCCCCAGTGGTGTGATCATTCCAGTTGCACCTAAGACATAGTCCCAAGCTGCTTATATACCCGATCTTATATGGTTTAGTGTGATCCTAGGGTTTTGTTATGATCAAACTGTATGTAGTTTTAGAGGTTTGTTGTGTGTCCCAATCTCGACAGTCAACTATGTCTGACTGTGAGAGTGATGTAAGGTAGATTCATTTTAGATTATTTATATACTTACAGAGTACTCCGTGCTGCTACAAAATGTAGACAAGTTAGCTAAATGGGGTAAGGACTATGTTGTACCAATGTGCATGGTTTTGATAACCTAATTGGGCTATGGCTAAGTCTCAGGGTCTTTGGGTCGCGAACCATTGCAACATGACGCTAAGGTAAGATGAAGACCGTAAAAGGTCAGGACAAGTTGAAATGTAGTGAACGGGTAAGTTGACTTGACTTGGTTGCACTGTCGTAACAGCCACGACTCAAGCATTGTCTCACAGGCAAAGTTCGGGTATTCGATACACTTGGAAATCACAAACGTATAGTTAACCCTATTATGATTATTCGAAAAGCTAAAAGAGGCATTTGTAGTGAAGATATCCTTAGATTATATCTATGAAATGGATTGGTTTGAAGCTGGGTTTCATTTGACTTTCACAGGTCTAACACCTGAAATTCATCCTAACGCCTGAAAATAGGGCCCACAAAGGTGCCTAAGCACGCAGATGAATTTTAAGATGTTAGTTGCCTATGTATAGGCTTTAGAGAAGGTTAGGGTTCACTAGGGTGAGTCCTAGATCCCAACGTATGAATTCCTCCAACGCTTACTTTTTATGTCAATGCATGTTTTTAACAAGTTAAAAATCAGGCGTTAGGTTTGGACAGTCCACACTCTTGAGGGCATATCTCTCTCCATAAAATTCTAATTTGAGCATGGTTTGTCAACTTGGAAAGCCGAGGGAGAGATATTTCCAACCATATATGATAAGCCTATACTTGTCTAACATTTGTTTGTCCATACGCTAGCTTTTCTGTCAATGCCTGTTTTTTAATAGATTAAAAAATAGGCGTGGTGTATGGATAGTATGCACTCTATAGGGCATATCTCTCTCCAGAAAAATCAGATTTGAGTATGGTTGGTCAATTTGGAAAGCTAAGAGAGAGATATTTCTAACCATATATAATAAGCCTATACTTGTCTAACGCCTGTTTGTTCATACTCCAATTTTTCTGTCAACGCCTATTTTTTAATAGGAGTTGGGTATAGACAGTTTACACTCCATAGGGCATATCTCTCTCCAAAAAAATCAAATTTGAGTATGGTTGGTAAATTTCGAAAGTTAAGAGAAAGATCTTTCCAACCATATATAATAAGTCCATACTTGTCTAATGCCTATTTGTTCATACGCCTATTTTTCTATCAACACCTGTTTTTTAACAAATTAAAAAACAGGCGTTGGGTATAGACAATCTGTACTCTAGAGGGCATATCTGTCCAAAAAATTCAGATTTGAGCATGATTGATCAATTTGAAAAGCTAAAAGAGAGGTATTTCCAATCATATATAATAATCCCATACTTGTCTAATTCTTGTTTGGCTATACACCTATTTTTTCAATGCCTATTTTTTAATTCTATTAAAAAAAAGGCGTTAAGCCTGGACAGAAAATCCAGCAGCTTAATTCCGGCCATTTAGACCCATTAGGTGTGTTTACAAATTCTAAAATTTGGCATGCTAGCAGGACGTACACATGTGAACAACATATAAAAAATTGAGCTTTATATCATGAACACAAAATTCAAACAAAAATCGACAAATATTCCCTAAAACTAGGTCTCAAAAGACCCTTTTTGGGGTCTGTTTAGTAGGTCATTTCGAGGCCTTCCACAACTGATAAATTCATGAAATTAAATACACAACATCATACATATGTCTAGTCTGACATAGTAAAATTTAGGTTCAAGAGACCCTCTACAAAAATCACAAAAAAATCACCATTGAAATCTACCATGTACCCAAATTAGAGGAGTACTCGAGCATGAATTAGACAGCATAACAATATGCAATTTGTCATATATTGAAAGGAGATAGTGAATTTGAACAGGGTTTAGGCTTACCTTGTTAAGGATTGAAGTGGACTTAAGTTTTTCCTTTTCATCTTCCTCTTTTTCTCTTAGGATTTGGGGTTTTTTGTGGCTCACCCTCATAAGCACAAATTTTGGGGTATTTATAGCCCCCAAAGGGTGTCATGGATAGTTCAAATTGGGGATAGGGTTTGATAGATAGAGGGTTAGGATGATGTTTATCCTAAAAGAGGTGAAGAGTGGTTTTAGCCCATTGTTTGGTAAAGGGTGGTTTTGTGCTTTGTGAGGCATTGAGTGTAGGGCTGGGATTAAGTTAGATGGATTAAGTGAAGGGTGAGGATGAGGGGGTGGCAATGGGCATGGATTGATGGCATGGACCAATGGGAGAGGGATAGGTTTATGATGTAGTTAATCTTGGAAAATGGTAGAATTAATGATGCAGGATTTAGGATTTGGATTAATAACGTAGTAAATGAAGATTCTAAAACAAAGATCTACATGCATTTTTTATTTTTCCCTACTTGGTCCTTGCAAACACACTGGTCAACCGGATTCGCGATCTGACACCCGCAAACCCTTGAAAGTCTAATTTATGGTAAATTTAGAAAAAGCTTCATTAGACTGTAGGAAGGGTAAAATGGTAAAATTATTTACCAAAATCTTCTAGGAACACTTATGGGTTGGATCATTAAAGGTATTACTACAAACGGCAAATTAATCAGACATGTATGCAGGGAGAAACATGAAAAAGCCGTCTTTCAGAAGAAAATAGGAATCGCATAGATACTAGTGATTCTGCCCGAGTTTGCTTTTTGACTTTCCAAACTCTGTTAATTGCAAACAGACAGTGGTTTTCAGATTTCCCAAACATTCTGATCGCACTGGCGTAGTTGGAATTAGGTTCTGGAATGAGTTTGAATATAGACTGATGATGCAATAACCTGAGAAATGTTGTAGTTTGGATGTGATAAGGCTTGTGAACAGGTGGGGCCCGTTGTGGACAACTGGTGGATCACAGAGTGTTGGAGTCTTAAGAGTCTCGGAGCCACAAGAACTATCATGACATCATTCAAGTAAAAAGGGAAGCTTTAGGGATCATTTGAGGGTCCAGAGGTAACTTCTGAAGGCAAAAGGGTAAAATGGTAATTTTCTACCCGTTGGTTGAAAAAGGTGAAAATGTGAATTCTTGATATGTGATCCTTCATGACTAGAAGGCTCATGTAGGTGAAGAAATTCAGTGATCTAGGTGATAGATAGTGAGTATTGAGCTTTCAAAGGCAGAAGTGTGTGTAAGGGCATCCTCGCCTAATTGGAACATATCATTACAATACTTCTACAAGTGTGTATAAGGGCATCCTCGTCCATCATACTTCATGAATTTTGGGACTTTGACACCGTTTTGGAGGCGCACCCTAAGGTATAAACATAAGTCCTCAAAACCTATCTTGGGGTAATGACCCCTTTCCAGCTTTTCTTCCTCGCCTATGACCTGTTTACTTTGGTCATGGATCTTTTTGGCTTTGGTGGTGTAGTGAACCTCCCAAGTTTGATACAAGGATGGGATAGCAATGAGGGGAGAGGGGATGTTGCGGGAATTATTGGGTATGTATGATGGTCCCATTGAAGGTTTTGGGGCTTCTTTGGTAATGGTATTTGAAGAAATTCCAGGTGAATGTCCATTTTCCATAGTTGCTTGAGTAAGAGATCCTTCTTCCAGAATGTCTTACTTGCTTGATCTTACTAGCTGCCCCAAAATTGAGGAATTGTTAAAATGATTTTTAATTATTTGAAAGACAAAATATATTTATCACAAATCATAAAGCAAACAAAGGGGTTTTGCCCCTAGAATTTTATAATTATTTCTAGGATTCATGACCATTTGCTAATTAACACCATTTTGGAAACAAAACTTTGAACATATATATGTCCAGCGGCAATTACAAAAAAGAAGGGGTACTTACCCCATTACATCGGAAATGAGAATATAGAGTAAATGATCTAGAGATCAGACACCGTGGGTAACGGTGGTGGAAGTGGCACAGTTCATAGCCTAATGAGAAGAGTTATCCTCTCAGCTTGTGAACCCAAGACTGCATCCACTAATGTTGTGTGAAATTTGTGCTATCGTTACATTGCATCTCAATTCCCAAGTCATCATGGGAAGCTCTATTGTCATTGAGCTCACCCTTTAGGAAGTAGATAAGCTCATATTAGGTTTTGTTCCAATGTCAAGTGCAGTCTCGTAAGACTTTGGCCTCAGCATGGAAGTGCAACTCGACTTCTAAGTAAGCCTTAGTCTGAGCACATTGGATGTGCTCATCAGCTAAATCTCATAATACTTCCTTTTATCAAAGTATAATCAGGCTTCTGAGAAGACGATATACGTGGTGAATCAATACAAGGCTTTTTGTTTGAAGAGGTAGACGCGACAAGTGTGTCAGCTGTGTAGGAAGCTTTTGACAAAACCACCACTCAGAAGCGAGTGACATATCTTGGATTTTCACGGATATAGGAGCCTAGTGCCAAGTAGTCCATAGATGTGAGTCATCCCACAAGGTGGTCAAGCGAGACTAGATAAAAGTGGATGTCATGTGATTCAGCTTGTATACTTCTTCAAAGACTGTAAGAAAGTCAAAGAGATCTTGCTTGAGAGCGGACTGTTGGAGGACGTGCATAAGTATATAAGGGGTACTCTAGAATACCCCTGTGATAGCCATAAAAGAGTGACTCTTGGAGAACGAGTGTGGATAATGTGCTTTGTGCCTCTTTCTTTATCAAGTGACATGTTCAGGAAGCACACTAAAAAGTAGACTCTGATAGACAGATGTTGTGACATTGACTGGAAGAGGTCAAGTATTGACATGTGCCTATATGAGAATCGAATTGTGAGATATGTGAGTGGGGGATGGTGACAAAACAGTCACATGTTCATACCGCCAAGCTTGTAAGAAAGCCGGGCAACCATATAACTGAGCTTGTTGATGTTAGGTATAATGTGAGAGATTAGCAATAGTCTTGGATGTGATCATGGTAGCTAGGGTCTTCTCCTATAAGTGTTACCCCAAGATGTTGAAAATGACTCCATTGATATGATGACAGATGTATGATAACAAGAGTTGTCTTAAGACGACTAGGGTGAAAGCTCTAAGCTTAATCGGGTTTGAGAAATCACCAAACCTCTTCCAAATTCTTTCCAATAAGAAGTTGAAAGAACAACATATGTGTTTCACTAAAACTTCTTTTGGGCATGGAAGATTTGGAGATGACTAATGCATGAAGATCTTTGAAGTAGCTAGGCTTGTGGGTCGACATTATAGCATCAATGCTGAGGCGATATTCCCAATCCAAGAAGGATTCAAGCTCTTCGGTGGTAGGTGTGAACTTTTATTTTTTGAAGCGAACAATCATAGATGAAGGGTCCCAAAATGAGCTGGCTGCTTCTAAAGGAGGAAAATTCAAGTTGATGTATGTCAATGTCAAAGTGGCTCTGAGTTGGCTTTGGTTTACCCCGAATTTCTCGCTCTTTGGGGAAAAGGGTAATTTCGGGTATTCATAAAATTTATGGAGGCCTAGTGGTAGGACTTCAAAGATATGAGTTTGTGATCTATGTCTTATCAACAAACATGAAAAGGAGGTCAAAATATGATTTCCTAGTTAAAGGCAAAGTTTAGTAGGAATAGCCTTGAAGCCTGAATTTAATTCAATTAAATTCAGGTGTGGGGTGCAAGTTTAGACGATGGGAGTGGTTACAAAATTAAGAAGGTCTGCGAGCCTGTCTTCGTTGTTTCATTGTTTGAACAATCATAGACTAAGAGAGAGCTTTCCAAGAGACTTCCCTCAGCCTTCCAAACTCAAAAACACTCATAACTTAAACTTGACAATGGCCCAAGGTGGATCATCACGACACTTACCCCTTCTCTCGAGACAAGAGACCACGCTATGGAAGAATCCGGTGGCAAATAGGGTAACATTTTCATCGCTCTTTCAATTGTAAAGTGATTTCCATTGATTTTAAACAAGACTTTTGATCTCTCTTTTTTATTTCAATTTTTTACTTGAAGTTTCATGAGTTCTTTAAAACTTTGCATTTGTTTTAGAAGCTTTTGGATTTGCAAAAATCTTCATGTTTGAATGATAAATTTGAATTATCTTTTGTTCCTCTTGTGTTTAGGACTTGTTCAAGTAGTTTAGAGAGGCTATTAGACAGTTTAACAATGATTTTGAAATACCTTGACTCCTGAAGCTCACGGCCCTAAATTACAGGCGTAACGCCTGAATTTTAAGCCAATTAAGCATTGAAAATTTAGGCATTGGAAAAATTCAAGCATTAGGCTTGAGACTAAAAATTACATTCCTTTTTGTTATTTCTTTTTTACTTAAGCATTATTTGACATGTTCGATATGCATTTTGTACGCAAGTTAAGGACAAAGTTAAGAGGTATGGATCATGGTCTGGAGTCAAGAACTTGTGGGAGCGCATGTGTTCTAAGGTCCAGGCGCGAGTGATCGGGATGGGTTTTGGTCCATTCCTTACCTTGTCCGTGCTGAAGGCAGACCAGGCACTTATGACAGCATTGGCGGAGAGGTGGTCGCCAGTGACTTAGACTTTTCATTTGCCAATGGTGGAGATTAGGATGCCCCCCATTGATTTCTACATGATGACAAGGCTTCCTGTGGGCGGCACCCCTCCCTTGTCAACTGATAAGCTTGATTTAGAGATGGTGAAAAGATGCATTGGGCCTTAGCCCATAGAGTATTACAAGGACACCAAAGGTGTCTTAGCCTCTTGAGTCGAGACAAAGTATGTCTGTGCCACAGACAAGAGTTCGGAGGAAGAGAGGGATTACTTGACCCGGACCTTCCTACTTTACATGCTGACCCGTTCAATCTTCTACACGGAGAGTGATCGGGTATACTTCTAGCTATTACCGGTGCTTGAGGATCTGGACAAAGTAGGGTCCTTCAGTTGGGATAGATCCACCTTGGGGTGGATGTACTCCAACATGAGCGATATCTCGACTAGGCAGGGCTCTTCCATCTTCTTAGGATTATGCTTTCTTTGGGAGGTACACTTCTTTTAAGTTTATTTTATTTCATTTTGCTTCCTTCTTGTTTATTCATTTTATGTTGATTGACACTCTTACTCTTTCTTTTTTTGTTGCAGGTGTGGTGTTACAAGCACTTTCCACCCTTAGCTTCTGCATGGAAGAACGAAGAGATGTTCTCATTCCCTTGCATGGCAAGGTGGAAGGATTCGAACACTCATCACAAGGTTTGCAAGTTTATCTCTGTCTTTCGATGAAACCTAGACCTCTTGATGGCTGCTCAGATAAGTACACAACTTTTTTTTTGTTTTATTTAAATTTTATTTACTTTTGAAATCATGTTCTAACTCCTATTATGCTTTGTGCAAGTTAAATGGAATCCCTAGACCAGGTGGGTCTTGGACAGAGACGTTGCTCTTGCTTAGACCTTGGCTCTGTTAGAGGATTATATTGATAGCCTTTAACAAGATTACCATGTACCTTGGGGAGAGGTGTTGGCTTCAAGTTGGTGTAGGAGTGGAAGATTTTGTGGTTCCGCAACTGCCCCTTCGGGTCATTGATATTAAGGGTGAAGCTGGCAGAGGAGAGATAGGCATTGATGCCTTGGTCTTCCTAAATTGGGGTAGAGATTATAGAGAGTGGTGGGCCACTCAGTCTTATAGGCTTTTAGGTGGACCTGTCTATCCCTAAGTGAGTTTATTTTATTTATTTTACAAATCTTTTTGTTATATTTCATTCATTTTGTTTAAAACATTTGATGATGGTTTAACTTTTTTGACTTTATCAGGCAGCCGAGGCCCAGCCCGCAGACAAACTCGCACTTCCTACTAGGAGAGGAAGGAATAGAAAGGCTATTTTGGTGGAGCCTGATCTGGTAGGAGTGATACCCGAGGTGGTGACAGTGACCAACCTTGAGGGCAAAGTTAGTGAAGAGCCTTTGCCTGACGTTGAGCTTCCCGAGGGGTGGGTACCTCGAGAGATTATAACTCATATATGAATTAGTTTCTTTTAATAATGTTTCTTTTAAAAACTATGAATTTTAAGATGTTTGGCTTGTGTACTTATTACAGGTTTCGAGGGAGGTGTACTTGAGTGTCCTCCACAAGCTAGCAAGGT
>JAOXJP010164445.1:0-12812 GCA_025762735.1 Platanus orientalis
CTCACCCTCCACCCTAGTATCTTGTAGATGAATTTCAAATCCCTATTGTATCCCTCACGGCCCATCAAGCATCTTTAACCCTTCCCTTTAGATTTGAACCCAATAGGAGCATGCCAAAGAGCATCTCCCATGTCACCTCCATAGCTACCCCATCCACCCTCAATAGCACACCCCTTATCTCACCCTCCATTGAAGTAGCTCAAGCTTCATCAAGCCACCTAATTGGCCATGTCACCCATCAATGCCTCTCCCTCTAAATCAATCTTAACACCTCACTTAGATTCAATCCTAGCCCTTCACCCAGTTTAGAATAAGGATGATCTTAGCTCTCCATTTAACAACCTTTATCCCTTCATCTAACTATCCATTCTATGGATTTGAGGTTATAAATAGCCCAAATTCGTGGTAAACAGGATTGGCAACCAAAAACCCTAACCCTAAGGAGAAAAGGAGGAAGAAGAAGAGGAAAAACTCAAATTCCCCCCAACCCTTGGTAAAGTAAGCCTAAACCCAGTTTCAATTCATCTTCTACACTTTAAATATCATCATTTGATCATTGTTATGTTGTCCAATTTATGCTACAGCATTACTCTAATTCGGGCACATAATAGAGGCTCAACAACCTCTACTTTGCTCTTATTTTTGACCTATTTTGATGTCTATTTTCGTTTGAATTTTGTAAAGTTCTGATTAAACCCAATTTTTACTATGTTATAATAGACATATGTAGGGTGTTTTGAATTTAATTTCATGATTTTTAGAGTTGTGGAAGGCATCAAGATGTCCCCCTAAACAGACCCCAAGAACTAGGTTTTTTGAGACCTAATGTTGAGGAATATTTGTTGAATTTATTGTAAATTATCTATGAGTGATCTTGAGCTCAATATTTTATATGTTGTTCCTCTGTGTACCCTCTATGAGCATGCTTAATTTTATCATTTTTGTAAAAACCTAAAAGCTTCAAAATTGAGAAATCCAATTGCTGGATTTTGTCTCAGTAACTAAACAGGTGTTGGATAAACAAGCGTCAGGGATAAAAACAGGCGTCGAGATCTAGGACCCACCCCAGAGAGCCCTAATTTTCCCTAAACCTGTCCCAAGGCTATTCTGACTCCTGTGAACTATCTTTGTGCATCAGCACTTCTGTGGGCCCTTATTTTTGTCCCAACACCTGTTTTTTCAATAAACAGGCATTTAACAGAAATTCAGGCGTTGGAATGGTTTCTAGGCATCAAGCTTGGATCTTAAAAATAACATTTTTTTCAAAATTAGCTAAGTATGAGTCTGCCCTAGGGTTAATCCCAAGACCCAGGAGAGACTCCACCCTTCTGGGCCCCACTTGGATGGCCCAAAACCCAAATTGGCTGTTGATTTTACACCCAACACCTATTTTTCCCTTGAATTAAAATTCAGGCATTAAGCCTATGACAGATGACTGCAAGGCCTATTTTAAGAGATTATATCTCCACATGGCTTGTACCTAGGACCCCTAGGGTTGCACAATGTAACCCTAGAAGATTTCCTTTTTCCCAAACTCTGGGTCCCACAACACTAGGACCCACCCAAACACCCTAAATAGTGGCACAAAAGTGTTCACCTGATCAGATTTTCCAATGCCAGTTTTTCACCTTGAATTAAAAAACAGGCGTATGAAAAAATAGGTGTTGAGACAAAAAACAAGCGTTAGGCTTGTGACCCAAAAACAAAGAATCTTTTTTTCTTTTCTCCCCCTTTCTCTAGGATTAACTCTTAACCCTAAAAGGGCAAGCATCAAGCCATTTAGAGAGGTCCATCATCCCTCTAAAAACCTAACTCATGAGGGGTCTCCCAAAATTAGAATAAGACAAAATAAAAGACAATTTCTGGATTATTCATGAGCCAACGCTTGTTTTCCCCCTGAATTAAAATTCAGGCGTTGAAAAAACAGGCATTAGGCTTGAGAATGTTTCAGAAACCCCAATTCAATTTTAACTGCATATGGATGTGACAATTCATACTTAACAAAGCTTGGACTTGAACGTAAATTCAAAACTCATATGAATGGGTAAAGCCACCCTAAAAAGGCGAGTATTTTGGGTGCCTAACACCTTCACTAAATGTAACCAAACAACTTACCCTAACTCTCAGGTACTCAAATCAATACTAGGAGTTAAACCCTAGACTTTCAGGTCTATACCTCTCATTTTCTCTCGAAGAGGAGAACCGACGTCCAACTCCAATTAAATCCTGAGTTGGTAGCGACTTCAAGCAAAAGCCCAACCCTCGCACCTTCGAAAGAGAGTGAGGGGGTTGGCGACACCCCAACGCTGAAGTGGGTGCGCCAATTTCCACAAGTACCTTCACCATAACTTACTTTTTAGCATGCTATTAGGGTGTGCACATTGTCTACTAACTGAAAATCTATCCTACGAGCCACTCCATCATGAACTTGTATATCTTTCTTCAGTGGTTAAGAATAAACTAATCTACATACAGAACAATGCAAGAAACAAAAATATTTCTATGGATATGAACTTATATGATATCGTGGAAATTTAATAAGTCAAATAATGAAATTGGTATTTTATTGAGTTGATCATTTTTAGTTGAAATAAACAAAGACATTAATGCAATCTCAGACATTCATATAAAATAATTGATACCACATGCGGTCATTTATGAGCTTATTTACTAACAAGCCAAGGGAAACCGATCAGATAATTCTTCATTGCGGCATTTATGTCATCAAGCTTTGATGAGAGCAACCGAGTACAATGGGGTTTCCCAAAAAAAATTCAAAGGCATTTTTGTTTAACATTCCAGAGATGATGATGGATTTGCTTTCAAATGTTGTGAACCAAAATGAAATGAATTCATTCCATGTGATTGTGAAAGTCCCAAAGGTATTTCATTCTAAAATAAACCAGATATCCAAAACCAATTAAAAGAGATGAAGACACATCATCTGGGTGACTAACCCACATCAGCAAGGCAAGAAGCTGTTCTTATGTCCAAATGCTAAGAGGTCAAGTTCAACCATTAGACCTCGTAGGCCAAGAGCTGACCTTCACCATCCTGAACTGTCACGATGCATTCTTGTGAACTGTCACTAATAGAAAGAATGTAGTCAAGAACAGAAATGATGTGCAACACATCTATGGCACAGGTTAGGAGAATGGCTTTTGTTCCCACTTCTCCTTATGTGAGTGATACTCTATTAGGCCTCTTACCCATGAAACTGTTATGCTCAGTGGGGACAATGCAATTAAACTTTTACCAAAAAGGATATTCTTTCGAGAGAATGGACAAGAGAGGAAAAAGGGACCCACTTGGATCAAAGCCTAAACATAGTTTATATATAAAATGAAATGCCTTGAATATCAGAAAGAGTAATGGCTTTGGCAACAATTACCACCAATGAGAATAATCCAAGTATAAACTATATTTTTATCTTTATAAAGGCATATGCAAGAAAAAGTAAATGATAAAAAAATGAAATAAGAATATACTAACCAAAGGAAGATATAACCAGTGTAACCGACGACTTCAGACCTATCCAGCAACTGGCGAACAAGGGACAACTTACCAATCGTGGCATTTGGAATCAAACTCAGTAATGAGCCAGAATCTTGTAATGGACGGATAAAAAACCGACTGTTATTTCTTCCTATCTGGCGACTGTCAAATGGGGAACCACTTCGCCAGTGAAGGTGGAACGAGGTTGAGCAAGGGTTTTTTTTTCCTACGTTTTTGGTATTCCAGTGGAGGAAGAGAAGCTTAAGGTGGGATCTCTTTGTAAACTGTGGTTTTCAACCATGGTTAAAGGGGGACACACACTCCCAAACAGCAGAATACGTGTCGAACTAAGATGGGTTCTCACACAGTTCTGACAACTTTGGTTCTCACACAATTTGTTCCCTACTGCTTGGCACTATTTGTTTGGTACTATTGACAGGTACTATTTGACAATATTTTGTACTGTTGGATACTGTTTAGCACTGTCGGCTTAGTATTGTTGATGGGTATTGTTCATGGCGGAGTTTTTTTTACTTTTTGACATTCTTTTTACATCTTTTGGATTTATATATACCTAAAATGACCTTATATATACACATATTACAATGTTTGCATGTGAATTCACATAAATTTTACATGACTTTCAAGTGACAAGAACCATATTTCTTTTAAAAATTGATGATGATGTGGCTTTAGAAACTGACGTGACATTAGACTTGATATGAGACTTTGAAACTTTATTTTGGAGTTGTTGCAGAAGACGTGGCATTTGAACTTGAGTAGGTGACGTGGATGATTGCTTTGACCTTTGAATTTTGGAGAAGAATATGCATTTGATGATTACATAGCTGATTGGTTATGTTTTTTTGAATTCGTAGATTTATTCATCTTTATTTATGAAGAAACTATTGTTTGAACTATCGTCTGAATTAGCTTCACTTAAACTGTTTTGGTCTTGATCTGAATAGTGGAGAGAAGGGATTCTTTGGAGATAATCTTATATATCAATGTTGTCAAAGGTATTTGATAGAGAAATTATTCCATTTATATCGAGCTCTTATTCTTGGAGAAAAGAATTGTCTTTTTCGATCTTTCTAGCCATAGCAAGAAATTTGTGATGAAGGAGTAAAGAGGGAGGTACCAGATTGATAATATAATTTTGCTGAAATCTTTTGCTCAAAGTGTTCTGGAAATGGGTAGCAACTTCATTGGAATGGGGGAAAAATCTGCAGCGAATTTTGTAGCCAAAAGATTCTAGGTCTTTGCTATGATGGTCTCTTCTTATCAATATTCTGGGGGTCCTTATCATGGTTTGCTAATTGGTAATTTAATGACACTCTTGAACTATATTACGGAGTCCTTCTTCCCTGTAGACTTTGTTGATGAAATGTTCAGAGTTTGAATGTTCTCTTTGATGGGGATACCATATAGGATATTTTTTAGGAGAAAGGGTGACCAAATGATAACCAGGATAGTATTGGAAGCCATATTTTTCCCATTCTGGTGCGGCTGAATAAATTTTGATATAACAAATGGCGGCCAGGTAGAGATTGAACCATGTAAAAATGCTTTGTTTGATGTAATTAGACAGTAAACTTAGGAGATGTTGGTTTTGTTGAGAAATCTCTTTATAGCTTAAAAATCTATTTTCAAACATGAAAGAAATAAGAGAAGGGGACACTTCTGGGTTTCTGGATAAGTAACAATTATGGGAAAATCCCAGTTGTAATTTTTTTATTTCCAATCCAAAATAGTATTCTATGGCCTCTTATAAACGGTCAAACTCAAAGAGCCATAGGAATTGTTGAGCTAAGCATTTTGAAGTTATAAGGGTTTGGACGTCACAGGAAAGAAGTGCACGATGGGTAAGACTATCATTTTTATAGGAAGATAAAAATTATTGATGAAGTGAAAACAAAAAGGAGTTTGGTTGACTGGTTTGGGAAAAAAATTCATTAATTTTGAAAGTTTGAGAGAGTTCTTCCACTTCAATATAAAGTTGACAAATTTGATTATCAGGTTGGTCAGTATTGACAATGTATTCAGCAAAAGTTGAGAAGAGTGTTTGGAATCGAGAGGTATAACTTTGCTTTTTATGGTTTTGCCTTTTGAAGTAATAGGTTAAAGCGTAAGGAAATTTTTATGCCAAGAAGGTAAATAATTATTTCTAGTGGAGTTCCAAAGATTGTGTAGAAAAATAAGTTGTTTAGGTTTTAAGTCAAAACGATTGGTTTGATAGAATTTTTGGTCATCTAGAGAATGTTTGAGAGTAATATTGTCAAATTTAACTCTACTGACATATTTTTTTGAGAAATTTATTGTTTTGACTATCTTTTTTAGAGAAAGAAGAAGAAGTTTTGTCCTACAACATCTGAAAAAGATAGTAAAATCTCCATTACTTTGTTATTTTAGAATAGTTTTATGTCATATAGCAATGTTGTCATAAGGATTTATTTTAATAGTTTTATCCTCATCATAATGGTCTTCAAAATTCCTGCACAGAGAGCTTGAAAATGGGTTAATTCCATATTTAAAACATGTAACTTTGAAAATGGCAAAAATGAGAGTTTTAATAGTAATGAGATATTTTGTACTATGCATAAATGCTCTAGGATTGTTGGAGCAACTATCATTTATTAAATTATTTAGAAATTCTTGAAGTTGTTTTTTGAAATAAGGGGTTTTTAATTTTTTATTTCTTTTTAAATTATAAGTATCATGTTTGACAAAATCTAATTGTGCTTCTTTGTCTTATAGATAGGTTTTTATTTGTTGTATTATTCCAGTTTTAAGATGCTGAATAAATTTGAATATAATTTTGATGGATAGCTTTTAGTCCATTTGTATCGATGTTAAAAGGCTAAATTTGGAACAGAACGGGAGTACCTAGTATCATTTCTTATTGTAAATCTTTAATAACAAAGGAGTCAGGGAAACAAGTTTTGTTTTTACAAATATGAGCATTGGTTAATTTGTAAGTTATAAAATGTGATTTACCAGTGGCTATAGAAATTAAAGAATTTGCATATTCGCAATATTTAGTAGGTATGATGTCTTCTCGTATACAATTTATATCTACTCTAGAATCAAGATGAGTAGTGAGATTAGTAGAAAAGTGTGGGATTTATAAAAAAAAAATCTTAGTATACCATTTTTTTAATTTGTATTCAATGATTTCTTCTAAAAATTATTTATTTTCTTTATTTGTAGCTACTGTATTTGTATTGGATGGCTTATTAGAAGAACTAGCTTGTAAAGTGTCATATTGAGTTTTTAAAAATTGAATTTCAGTTTTTAATTTATTAATTTGATGTTGTAGTGAGTTAAGTGCACCCGGGGTTGGATGAGTAGTCATTCTTTTTATAAACGTTTTACATTGTGAATGACTCGGAAAATTTTGACAAATTATGAAATTGGGGTTCAAGGATTTGATTTTTTGGATTTTCTTGATGGGTTAGAATTTCTTTCAAATATTTGTTTTTGAGATTAACGACTTTAATGTTGTCTATCATTTCTAACAATAGTTCTTGATGATTTATTAGGACATTGACAAAAGGAATATCGGATTCTCCTGTAAAATAGTTTAGTAGATGCCAAGGGCACTGGCAATCTTCATCAGAAGACAAAGTTTGTTCATTATTACTATGATCTTTTATCTTTAGCTCATGAATCTTTTTCTTGAATGTTTTTAGATGATATTTATTTGCAAAATGATCAGGTTTTCCACATTTGTAGCATTTGCTGTTTTTAAGATTAGGTGATTTATGTGGGAAAGATTTCTTTGAAAATCTAGGTTTATTATTTTGATAATTTTTAGGAAAATTGTTATTTTGTCAAAATTGTTTTTTATAATATGTTAATCAATAATTCGTTTTCTATTTTACTGGTGTTATTAGTGGTTGATATCCAGATTGGTAACAAAAATCTCTTAATTCTTTTCTTATGGTAGCTTTTTGGTTTTTTAATTGCTTTTGTAATTTTAAATTAGAAAATATTTGAAAAGTGATCATATTTATTGTTTGAATTATTTGTCCAAATGAAAATTAATTAAAATCAAGGGTTTCATAAAAGTCTTCTAATTTTTGCTTGACATTTTCTCTGAAGAGTTTGGGTAAGCCAGATATAAATTTTTCTTTCCAAACTGTTTGAGTACGATCATCGATTTGGTAAAGTTTTGAAAGAAATGTGTCTCTATACCATCTAAAGTCAGATAGGTTGGGACATTATAGATTCATTAAAATTTCTTTATTTTTTGTGTTCATTTCGTTAATTCTTCATATAAAATGGGTTAAGAGATTAAGTATGAGTATTGGTAAACAATCAAGTTAAGTTTGACATGTGGCTGATAGGATTGAGTGTCTAATACCGTCTAATTAGACAACGTTTAGGATTTAGTCACTTTAATCTTGGGAGAAATAATCATTCAACCATCCGAATAATTAACCTATGAATCCGACAGTTATATAATCATTCTACCATCTGAATAACTGACCTATGAATCCGACAAATATAGATATGCATATAACTCTTTGAGAATGTCTATGGATGTAATAAGCAATTGCGTGAATTGTTGTTTTATTTAAGAGAGAATTGAAAAAGAGTTTTGTATTAGGACTTTATCTTAAATTGTCTTATAGTTTTTCTTTATCTATTATTGACGTAGTAGAATAGAAAAGAAAAAAAAATCTTCTGAAAATATTATTAATTCCAAGATACTTTCCTTCGAACTACAATGCTACATAAATACTATTTCGTGTTAGAACAAAATTAGGAAAGCAAATAACAAAAAATAGAAAAACATACCTAAAAACATATTTTTATGCCTAAAACAGATTTTTACTATAAATAGTAAAAACGCTCTTTTCGAGGCCTAAACGATGGAATTTGGCTTACAAAAGAAAAGTACATTGCTGCATAGAATGGATCTTGAAGATCTCGTCGTTTCCTTCCAAACTGTCAAATTTCGTGCAATTCTATAACTTTCCATAAATAGCAAAATTTGTATCAATTATACCAAATTCTACCGATTCTTGCCTTTCTTACGAAGATCTTTTCGATCAAGATACTCCAACACCATTAATTCAGAATTTGACAATTCAACATCTGTCGATCCTTTTACATCAGTCTCCTCTGGTTGGAAAGAACTTGCCATCAAGTTCATGTCATCACTATCAGCATCAATAAAACAGGGAGTTAGGTGATTTACATTGAACATGTTAGAAATCTTCAAATGACTAGGAAGACATAATTTGTATGCATTGTCATTGATCTTCTGAATGACTTCGTAAGGCCCCACCTTCATCTCCCGTAACTTGTTATATTCACCCACAGGAAAGCAATCACGTGTGAGTACCGCCCAAACCAAATCACCAACCTCAAAAGTTACTTTGCATCGGTGGCTGTCAGACTGTGCTTTGTACTTAGCATTGCTTTCTTCTATTGCCTTCTTCACTTATTCATGAACTCCATGAAGATAATTTGTCATATCATCAACTTTAATGCTCAAACGACCAATAAGGGGAATGGGTGCAAAATCCAATACTCTAGACGGATTTTGCCCATATACTATCTCAAAAGGACTCAACTAGGTAGTTCTATTTTTGGAGCGGTTGTAAGCAAACTCTGCTTGTGCTAAAGCCAGGTTCCATTGTTTCAATTTGTTTCCCACCAAACTCCTTAAAAGATTTTCCAAGCTCCGATTCACCACTTCGGTCTAGCCATCTATTTGGGGTGATAAACATTACTAAAATTGAGCTTGGTCTCCATCTTTTCTTATAGACTCTTCCAAAAATGGCTCATGAACTTCGTTTCTCGGTCCGAGGTAATAGATCTCGGAACCCCATGCATACGAACAATCTCTCGAAAATAAAGGTGAGCAATCCGAGTGACATCCATAGTCTTCCAGCAAGCTACAAAATGAGTCATCTTTGAAAATTAATCTACCACCACAAGGATAGAATCCATATTCCTCTATGTACGAGGTAATCCCAATACAAAATCCATGCTGACATCGAGTCATAGGACATCTAGCACAGGTAATGGAGTGTACACGCCCACATTTATGAGGACTCCTTTCAATCTCTGACAAAAGCAACACTCTACGTATCGTGCTACATCGCTAGTTAACTTTGACCAATAATAATCTGATGAGACTAATGCTAATATTTTGTTTCGCCTAAAATGCCCATCTCCATGCAATTCCCGTAATATATGCTCTCTTACTGAACAATCCAAAATGCATAGTTGTAAACCACGAAACAGATAACCGTTAAGCATAACATAATCGTTGTGCTCACTTGTAGTCACCTCTGCATATATCTTCCTAAAGGAGGGATCGCTTGCATACAACTCCTTGAATGTGTCAAATCCCACCACGTTGGCACGCATGGTGGTAAAAAGTATAACCCGCCTACTCAATGCATCTGCAACTCGATTCAAACTTCCTGATTGATGTCTCAAGGAGAAGGTGAATTCTTAAAGGTAGGAAACCCACTTGGCATGTCTACGGCTAAGCTTCTGTTGGCCATTAATGTACTTTAAGGCCTCATGATCGGTGATGAGAATGAACTCCTTCTACACGAGGTAATGACGCCAATGCTTTAAAGACTGCACAATAATGTAGAATTCCAGATCATAGGTAGAATAATTATTCTTAGATCCGGACAGCTTCTCACTAAAAAATGCAACCGAACGCTCTTATTGGCTCAGAACACCGCCAACACCAACTCCAACAGCATCACAATTAACTTAAAATATCTTCTCGAAGTTTGGAAGAACAAGAGCAGGTGCTTCGGTCATCTTTTGCTTCACCACCTGAAAGCTTACTTCGGCTTTTTTAGTCCATTGGAAAGTTCAGCCTTTTAGGCACTCTGTGATAGGGGCAATCAAGGTACTAAAATTTTGGATAAACCGTCAACAGAACGACGCCAATCCATGGAAGCTTCGGACCTCATGTAGACTCTTAGGTGTGGTCCACTCTAGAATTGCTGCCATTTTAGATTGATCTGCATGAACACCATTAGTAGACACAACAAACCCAAGAAAAGTAACAGAGGTAGTGAAAAGGGAACACTTATTCCAGTTAACAAATAAACACTCTTTCTGTAGTGTTTTGAAAACCTCTCAAAGGTGCTCTAGGCGCGTCTCTTGGGATGGGCTATAGATGAGTATGTCACAAAGTACACAATGACGAACTTTCCCATATAAGGCCACAGCACCTGATGCATGAACCTCATGAATGTGCTGGGTGCATTAGACAAACCAAAGGGCATGACCATCCACTTGTACAACCCATGTTGTATCTTGAACGCTATTTTCCACTCATCTCCAGGTTTGATTCTGATTTGGTGATACCCATTCTTAAGATCAATTTTGGAAAAGACCTTAGAACCTGATATTTGATCCAACATGTCATTCAACCTAGGAATCGAGAATCTATACTTCACTATAATCCAGTTAATAGCTCTATTATCAATACACATATGCCATGAACTGTCCTTCAGAACTAATAAAGCCGAAACTGCACTAGGACTCATACTTTCTTGAAGCCTCTCTCCAGCAACTCGGTCACTTGGCGCTGCAACTCTTCAAACTCCTTCGGACTGAGGCGATAAGCTGGTTTGTTAGGCAAGACTGACCCTAGCATGAAGTCAATCTGTTGTTGTATATCTCTCATTGGCGGTAAACCAGGGGGTAGATCTTCCGGCATCAAATCTATAAATTCAGATAATGTTTCTTGTAGCTCTACGGGCGCATCCCCTTCTTCTTTTAGTCTATTTTCACACGGTATTAAGGCATACATCACGCCTTCTTCTCCTACTTCTTCTAAGAATCGGGACATGGACAAGAGATTGACGTCTTTCTTGACAACCGGTACAGGAATGGCTCCTTCTCTTCGGGGTGCTGACACTAACTTATTTCCCTTGATGCTCACAGTGTAGGTATTTCATCGTCCATCATGGACAACGCTTCGATTATACTGCCAATGTCTGCCTAATAATAAATGGCAAGCATCCATAGACACTACATCGCACCACGCATTATCAAAATATTTTTTTTTAATTGAAAAAGAAACCAAACACCTTTTATCTATTGTTACCTCAGTCCATTTTTTTAACCATGATAGCTTGTATCGGTTTGGATGGCTATCAGTCTTGAGCTGAAGTTTCTTAACTGCCTCCTCTGACATCAGATTCTCACAACTGTCACTGTCAATAATAACCTTGCAAACTCGCTCTGCGATCATATAGGTGGTATAAAAAGTGTTGGTTCTCAACCAATCTTCTTTAGAATCATCTTTTGGAGCCAACAGACTTTTTCTAACAACAAGAGTTGCATTTCCATCTCCATACAGAACCTCCTCGTCATCGCCATCACCATTGCCATCATCATAAATAGGATCTCTGACATCGACTTCCTCTTTTATTGTCTCATCTTCAATCAGAAGATTCTTACCCGTTCTACTAGCAGGTTTCTTGCATTAGTTTGATCGACAACGGATGTTGGGGTTGGAACTCTGGCCTTGTGTGGGATGTGGAGTACGACGAGGTTCCTAAGGACGGAACCCACGTGTATTCTGATCACCCCTCGGTGCAGATCTAGTATTATTCCTAGCTTGTTGTTTCTCGGCAACCAAGGCACACTGGTAGGCTTTGGAAACTGTCCAGAGGGAGTGGAAACTAAGAACATTTTACAAGGGCTGCCGCAAACCACCTAGATACCGTGCAACCGATTGTTCCTTAGTTTCAGACAAGTCATTCAGGGCAACCAGTTGATAAAATTATTCTGTGTAATCGTCGACGGATCTTACACATTGTCCCAATGCGTGAAACCGTTAGAACAAGGATTGCCTGTATCCAAAGGGTAAAAAGTGACCCTTCATTTTCTTCTTCATCTTCTCCCAATTGCTAATCTTAGATTTTCCTTATCTTTCACGTGACCGCTTCAATTGTTCCTACCGAGCGGATGCTCGTCCTTTCAATTTGATGGCAATGAGTTTCACCTTCAAATGATCTGCAACCTCCTTGTAATCAAAAATCCGTTTTACTTCATGTAGTCAATCAATGAATCCTTCAACCTGTAAAGTGCCAGAAAAGTCTGGAAGTTCAACTCTGAAGTTGAAGTCTCCATACCGCTCATCCCAACCATGTTGTTCCTGACCCAGAACAGTATTGCGATACGGGTTCTCAAAACTGGATTCTGAATCGTGATCATCCAGATCGTGATCATCCACGTTTTATGTTGTTAGACACCGGGTCAACTCAACAACCTGTCTCTGCAGATCTTCAATCATCACGTCTTGTATACTGTGTTCGCGA
>JAOXJP010164456.1:0-26839 GCA_025762735.1 Platanus orientalis
CCTAGAACTACATACAGTCTGATCCCGACAAAACCCTAGGAACACATGAACCATAAGATCAGGTATGTAGGCAGCTCAAGACTATGTCTCAAGTGCGACTGTAATGATCACACCACGGGGGTGGTTCAGACCAATAACTTTACATTTAACAAGTATAGACTTTAGCATAATTTAAAACACGTATGAATGAGAGAAGCCGCCCTAAAAAGGCGAGTATTTAGGGTGCCTAACACCTTCCCCAAATGCAACTAAACAACTTACCCTAAATCTCACGAACTCAGACCAGTACAAAGAGTCAAACCCCTAGATCTCTAGGTCTAGACTTCTCCTCTTCACCCGAAGAGGAGAACTGATGTCCAACTCCATCAATTAACCCCAAGTTGGTGGCGACTTCAAGAAAAGCCTAACCCTCCTGTAAAAGGGTTAGCAACCTCTCACGCACCGGCCTCAGGCGCCGAAGAGTGGACCCGGAAACCACGGCTGGTGGGGGCATCCGAACCCCTCCCGAATGCCGATGTCTACACCGGGTATGGTTTTTGGTAAAGAGGCCTTAACATTCTTCTGTGGGGTGTCTGATTCATAACTTCATTAATTATATTTACCAATTCCTCCCTTCCTACTAATTGATTATCTCTGCAAGGAGGATATTGGCCATATCCGTACACAAGTGGGTTCCCCATTAGCCTTAGAGGATATCTATTTCCTTGTGGAATTTTTTTGTAGAATTGCCCCCCGAATCCTTCCTCAAATGGTGGATTTCGAGGATTTAGTGGATTTCTATTAAATCTTCTGTAAGGGTTTTGATGTGTTATTTCGATCATATCCATATCTATTTGATGGCAGATTTGGATATTGTTGCCTCCCCCTCCCTGAGTCCATTATTAGGGGAAGGTGGTGGATTACCACAAGTTCTTTCATTATAGAAATTTGGTGGTATTTTGTCATTATTTCCTGTTGTATGTGGAGGATTTTGGTGATCATAAAAATTATTTCCACCAGTATTTCCTTCATTATGAAGGGGAGATTATGACCTACTTTCCATATCCTCCTATTGAGTATTAGGTGGATTTCCTCTGTTACTTCCTGCCATGTTGCTCTGTGGAGGATTCCTATTATGTGGTACAAATGGTTGTGTGTTGTAACCATTTTGGCCATTCTTAACATTCTCGGCATTATTATTGTCGTCTTCATATAAATCATTCCTCCTGATAAAGAATGATTGTGACCTAGTGTCATTTCCTCTCTCTGAATGATTAGGAAATGGCGGGATGGTGCCATGAATTTTTTCAATAAAGTTTCAATTCTTTCAATCAAGAGATTCTGCATTTCACCCATCTTATTGTTAATGTCATCTATGGAATGTGCCAAAGGCCCCATAGTGATTTGATGAGAAGCAGATGCTTCTTTTGACTGAACGTCCTCGTGTTCTTGAGACTATTCTGAGCCATGAGATTGGTTATCATTTTCTGGAATAGGACCAGTGTTAGTTGCCCTACTTTGGTCTTCTAACCTATACCTTGGTGTCATCAATGTGTCCTACCAGGCAAGCCAACAATAGGATGTTAACCTAAATTTCTGGCCACTGACTTGTGCGGGCATGTCAGTGCCACGTGAGCACGATTAGGTCTACTGTTTGACCTGGGGTGCCCCACATCAAACAGAATGTATGGAAGAACTAGAAGGAAATTCCTTCTAGAAGGTTCGTTTGACCACCTTATATTTTCCATGCGATTACAAGGGGGAGGGTTCTTCCCTCTATGGGTAATTCTTTGCCTTGAAATTAAGGACTTTTTTACTTCACTAAAATTACACTAAAGCAATAAACTAATAATGAAAGAAAGAGTTTTGAATAAACTTACAGTGGAAACTACCCCCAATCATGCAATGCATACAGTTACAGAACCATTTCCATATAAACAAAAAGAACATGATCCATTGATAGAAAACCATGAACAAAAGGTTGAATGAAACAAGTGACTTTATTTCTAAAATGAAATTTTTACAAGGTACTTAGCTAAGAAAATCTAAGTACAAAGTTTATGAAGTATGGACATAAGACAAGTTGTGTTGGTGTGCAACCTCTGCTTTGAACCCAGGACCTCTATTTCTAGACTTCTTATTAAGTTACGGTCTTTGTACAGGTGTTACATTCTGATTTTTTCCATTACTCCTTCCATTATCCTCCATTTGCCACATAAGTAATAACTAATTTCTTATTTTTTTTCTTCCGCCTAAGAATGCCAAGTGTCCATAACTACTTCGGGACTTCTCTTTTAATCTTTCTCTTCCACTTGTCTTTTATTTAAAATTTGAAATCTATCTATAATGGAACCTTTGAACCATAATTACCTTGCCGCCTCTCTTAACATCCTTTGCCACATGATCTCTTAATAGCCATACATCATGGTGGTAAATTTATAGTGTAAACAAGTTCTTCTTTCATCTTATCATTATCATTATCATTATCATTTGGGTACGCCTACACATTTAGCACACTCATTCATGCTTGCATACACAAGACATTTTCTTGATCAGCAAGAGGCAAAAACAACCCATTTTAGAGATCAACCCTCCCCTCCAAATTGCCTAAACCAATTTTGACCAACCATTCTGTCTAACTTTATGCGTAGGGTCACATGAAAGCATTTGGAACTATGCCCCATGAAACTGCCATACTCAGTACACTTTTCCACCCAATACATACATAAAAATCTTTCTTTCCATTCATCAATATCCCGGTAATTGAGTGCAAAATTTTTCCTATAATATACTTTCTAATAGCAATTACTTGAAAAGCTTAAATTTTCCATCCCATGATACTTAGACAATTAAATGTGTCAACTCAGTCCTAGCTTCCAATAATTCTCCATCCACAGAATAGTTTCTAAACATAAGAAAATGATGAAAATACAAGTTATGTAAGAAACTGACCAATCTTTCCAGGGATCCTTTGGACATGGACAAAGAGAAATTTCTGGTGCTGATTTAATGAACAGGGGCTGAGGGTAGACATAACAAAGACTTTATGCCCTTTGAAATTTCTTCCATTAGGCTGTCAATGGCAATGGACCCTTTGGTGGTGATGAGTGTCTGGTAACTAGATCCTATGATGAATTGTGTCAGCACTGAATTTTGACTAGGAATCCCCCTTCCCAGTACAACATATGTGAAATCCCTTACTGCCAAAGAAAAAATGAGAGTTCCTAACAATAGTCCACTAGGACCTCAGAAGAAGTGCGAATCCCCTTGTGGTGGTTCTTCGTCTCCCTCTTAACGCTGAGCAGGAATTAGTGGAGACAGATTGGCTGCTGGATTCTCAAAACACATATGGTAGGCAACCATTGGAGTCACCAATTTATCCAACCGGCTAAACAATGTGGTATCTGCAACTAGACATGGAATGCGACTCCACCATCCTCAATCTCTAAAAAAGGATTAGTTTCTCCCCTTTAGCACTCAGCAAACGTAATCACTCATACAACTAGCAAAATCATATTAAAAAACTGAGAATAAAGTGAATCTAGATGCTTAAATTACCAACTACCATTCCTACCAAGAGATAACTAAACAAGCAATGTATATGACTTACAAACAGATATGAAACTAGGCTATGGGAATGGCCTATATAAGATGCTGGCAGCACATATATCATCAAGTGTTTAGGGTTTTAAATATAGGTAAAAAAAAGTGGTTGGTGTGATGATTTTAAAGATGGCTTATATAAAAGACAGCAGGCTGTTGAAGGGCATATAAATCTGATGGTAAAACGGACTAACTCTAAAGTAATCAGCAGCTGAACATATGTATAAACCTGTATAAACTGTATGGGTTTGTATAGTAAACCGCACCTGTGTAAACCTGATCAGCAGTAAGTAGTTGGTGTACTCAGCTTTTCCCCATGATCCAATCAGTGAGCCCTCATCAGCAGCAGCATCAAACAAACTGATACCACTAAGTTCCAACACTCAGATCATACACCATGTAAATATAGCAGTCCAGCAAGTCATTGAGGTAATTGATCAAACAACTTGTAGGCACATAAGTCAACACAGCAATGTAAATAGAACAATGATAGGTGATTTCTTCAAATCTCGGCACTAGAGTGGTTCCCAATGATGTTGTTTACTCCGTGAGTTGGTGTATGATGATACAAGTCTATGGCTGTATAACTATGTTTTGAGTCTGTATGGCTTGGTATAAATCTGGGCAGCAGCAGACCAGGGTATAATCAATTTTCAAATGGTTGCTCAGTCGGTCAATCATCATCAACAGCATAAGGCAAAGGTACTAACTTCCCACAGTATCCAGTACATATGTATATCAAGTCAATAACCCTCTCAGGACTTTATGCAAAAACCTGGTGAGCAAGTTTTCTCTCTCTCACAGCAGTTACCAAGTGTTGAATAATCCCGAGACTTCAAGTAATCAATTTCTTTTATGGAGAGACCCAAGAACAGTTCGTAGATGATTGACCATAGGTACTATTATAGATGGATAATATATTTTCAAAAAAAAAAGAAAAACATAAAATCCAGTTAGTAGATCTGACCACAGGGTGTTACTAGGGTGGGTTTTGATTACTGATGTCAAGAACTCAAGGGGAAGGAATTTTTTATGTAACCACAGGGTGTAGATTGAAATAGGCTTTTAGTGAAGGAAAAAACCATAAGTGCAAGGTTGGCTGATTGATAGGGGTTGATGAGCTGGGTTTAACAATGAAGTTGGAAGGAAATGAGAGATCTGGTTAAAGTGTAATGGATGTAAAACCAGTCAAATAAAAGAGGAAAGGAAGGAGAATATGGAAGATGATGATGAGAAGAAGAAAATGGGAAATAGAAAAGGGTGTACTTGTAAAAAATCACCAACCCACACAACTTAATCTTCACTAATCAAGTCAAACCTAGTACCAAGAAGCTTGAAAAAACCCTGCAATCGTGTGATAGCAAGTAGACAAGAAAAAATCTTCAAAAATATTTATTCTTCCCCCTCTTATAACATTAAGAAAAAATAAAAATAAATAAATAAAGTAAAGGGACCAAACTACCCTCACTTAAACAAATATAAAATGCCCAACGTGTCCCATGCATCTAAAACTTGAAATAAAAAAAAATCAGAAAAATACAAAAATTACAAGTAAATACACAAATAAAATTCGGTTATATGTCCTCCACACACATGTGACCTCACAAATAAGGAAAATAGACCCCACATGCCTTCAAAATAGTAACATACTCAAAACACCTCCAAATCTGTCCCCGATTGAAGCACTGTACTCCAGAACCCTCCTAGTCCATGTAAAGGCTCACAATAACCCTCCTCTTACGCTGGTACACTCCGAGGGTGCCACATGGCGAAATGTCCTCATCAGACTTGAGTAACTCTTTTTCTTTCATTGCCTTGTGATGACTAAACAAAGACAAGAACTCTTCAAACTGTAAAAGACACCACCATAATAAGAGGGGAATTTTTTTTTTTTTTTCTCCTTACAGCTGACCAGTTTCCTTCCATAAGTTTTTCAAAGAACCTTGGTAATGACTACTTTTCCCAAGGGATAGGAAAAATGATTACTTGAGGAGAAAAGAATACAGAACAGGTTAATAACCAATATGCCATGACTTCCCATGTCTACCACCAGTATAGCTGAACTTGTATTGATCGACCTCCATGGACCAAACGGGATCTTATATTCCTTAAGAGAAGATATCCCAATACAATTTCATGTTTTTGTCCAGCTAGACCACGAGAACTGGAAATCGTGATATCTTGAAAGAGATTAGTGATCCTCATTTAGAGTAAAAATAAAACATTAAAACTATTATTTAGATTAACCCACAATCTTACCCCCCCCCCCCCAAAAAAAAAAAGAGTGACCCACAATAAAATATCTGTAGTCATCTTGAAAGCCTCAATGGTGATATAATGAAGGTGTACTGGCATACTAAACCTATGGTTTCAGTAAGCAAGCTGCAAGCAGATCAATGTGATCCATGTCCAACGCTAGTATGTTGATGAGATAAATGTTACATATCAATCTCTTCCAGTGTCCATCTTTGCAAAGAGTCCCATAACCTGCAGCATACCATAAAGGTCACAGATTTTTTAATCTTCATCAGTCTCTCTGTTTTGGTAAGTATTCACCTTAGAGCATAACATAAAAATTTCAGGAAGACAAGTACAAAAGGGACAGAATATGCTTTTGCAGCACGCATGAAACAAGCCTGCATGGTTGGATATACTATTCCCAAATGACTTTCACATTTGATATATGTGACACAAATCCTGTATTTGAGCTCTGAGACAATTTCAGATCCATATGAAAAACACCATGTATGCACATTATAGTAGAACTGACCTTAGCACAACAGCAAGGTGGAAGCATTCATAAGACCACAAATCAAACCACAGCAGACAAAAAAAATTACTCTGCAATTTCTTATGTTACAAGAGGAGATCTGGGATCAATGGCATTTGTGCAACCACATTTAGAGACCCATCGACCCTTTCCCGAGTTTTGTGTCTACCATGACGATGACTACTCTTCAGTTTGTCTTTCTGATTGTTTTCTTCCTTACCCTCACCATTCCTCATGGGACTTATAGGTCTATCTTTACCATGACTACGATGCTTGCTTTTTCTAGAACTTGAGCTTCCATGACCATGTTTTTCTACATCACCTAGATTTTGTTTTGAGAGGGAAGCACGTTCACTATTTAATGACACCTCTTTCACCCTTCCCTTCCCAGAAGACTTATCAGAAGGGTAACTTTGTGATGACTTGAGATTGGGTTCATCACCCAGAAGAATATCTCGAATAGCACCTGAGAGCATATCATCTTTTGAATCTTTCTTCGATTGTATAGCCGAAACAGGCACTTCATCTCCCTCATCCAATTTTACCACCATAGGCCGTGGCTTTGCATGGTTTGGCTTCCTTGATACTTGTGATTGCTCTGTGAGCTTTACAAGATCTTGAACGCCATCAATGAGACTGGATGCAGGCTGAGGTTCATTTGCAGGTGAGTAATCACTACATACCATTTCATTTTTCTCTGCAGAAAGATAAAATAATCCATGTTGCTTACGGTGTTGTGCAAGAAGAGATTTGGACTCAGTTGATGGTTCTGGTTCTTCTTTCATTTGCAGGTTAAAAAGGGAGACACTATCCCTGTCCCCAGACCGATGACTTCCAATGGAAAATGAACTCAATGGAGGAAGAAAAACATCCCCACAAATTGTTTCCAAGTCAGAAAGATTTTCCTTGAGCACAATCCCATCAGGTATCAGAACTTTTTCCTGAGCACTCACTGAGACTGGACCAAGCTCCTTGGAGAAGGCATCATGCATCAGCTTGATAATTATTGAAGCTTTGGCCTCTTCCATCCCAGAACTCCCTTCCTTTACAAAAAACCATCCAGGTAATTCTTGTTGTATTAGCTCGATCAGGCCAAGTACATTCCTTGCTCTCTCCTTAACTTCCACTTCATTACTTCCTGACAATGGACCCAAAGCAATTTTGATCAAATTTAGCAAGTAACTAATAGTATCATCTGTTAAAGGTTCTTTACATAAGGGAATTGAAGAAGATGCCTCATGAGTAACCATTCTATCTCCCCCATTTTCCACAGCAAGATCTTCCACTGATTTGTTTAGGTTTAACCCTTCATATTTGTCATAATTAACAGTTACCTCACATTTTGCTAAATCAGTAGCTTCTGGGCTCTCCCTTTCAGAAACCAAAACAGACACTCCTGGTGCCAAATCATCAAGAGCTGATGAAGGAACAACTTCCCTATGCATGAAATAAGAATGAAGACAAAAGACTAGAACTTTAAATGCAGACTGGATATATACAGCTCTTATTAATGGTGGCAAAAGACTAGTACGCGGCTGTAAAAGTGCTTCCATAAGTTCAGTTGGGTTCTTCGAGAACTCAACATACTCTCCGGA
This sequence comes from Platanus orientalis, assembly GCA_025762735.1. NCBI lineage: Eukaryota > Viridiplantae > Streptophyta > Magnoliopsida > Proteales > Platanaceae > Platanus > Platanus orientalis. Next base: position 7,948 of record JAOXJP010164456.1, read on the forward strand.
CACCCAAGCAGCAGCAGACAATATCCTGTGCAAGAAAGGAATACCTAACAATGCAGGATCAATTATAAGATCACGACCAACACGTACAAGCTCTGGTCTAACATCCTCAACCCTCAGACCAATATCAATGAGCTGGCTCTCAATCTCTTCTCCCTTTTGGCAATGTGGGTTCCTTGACATTTCCCCAAGAAGTGATACATACCAATTGAAATCAACAATAATTTCATACAAATTTTTGCTGCAAGTTGATAGGATGGATCCAAGAATCTCATTACAAAACTCTGGATCAGATTTAAGTGCATAATTGACCAAAACCCGTGAGATTTCAACCACATTATCATCAGATACCATCTCCATCACAAGACGCAAGGATTCCAATCTAATATTTGGGTCTGCATCACTCAGAGACTTTATCACAATCTCCTTGTTCTCCAACACTGCCCACAGTTGTTTAGGCCCAAGAATTGAAAGCGCTTGTAACCCAAGATATTTGAGATTTGGATCATCATCACTCAACACCTCACGGATCTTCTCAACCGCAAGCTTCACTGCAGATTCGTAATCAGTCAAGCTAGTAGCTACAGTTCTAATACACTCAAACATCAACGATTTTGCCCCAGTTCTTCTCATATGCTCACAAATCGGATCAACAATCCTCTTTGCCAATCTCGGCTCCAACAGGACCAGTTTAGAAAATATCTTAAGAACCTTGATCAAAACCCAATTGTTCTTCGAATCGACCAAAATTCTATAAAACTCTGGTGCAAGCGGAAGATACAATCTGGGGTCTTTTGAGGTTAGCTCGCAAAAGACCCCAACTGCTGCCGATAATACATGAGGATCTGAATTCTCTAAATTCTCAACCAAACGCTTGAATGAGACTGTTACAGCATCTGGGTATTTGCTAAAAATCCTCAAAATTACAGCAACAGCCTTCTTTTTAATAGAATTCTTGCTACTAGAAAGTAATGTGAAAATTTCTGAACTCAAGTCTCTAGCAAGATCGGTTGTGGCAATAACTGATAAGCATTCAAGAGCAAGACCTACTTCGAATTCGTTGTTGCTCGCGAGGTCCTTGCGGAGCTGATTGGTGATGAGTAGAATGACATCGGTGCCGTCGTGGAAGGATTGTGAGGCGGCGAGGTATCCAATCCTTTTGTGAGCGAATCGGGAGAAGCTCATGACTTCCACGACATGGAAGGAGGCCCAAGACATGTCGATGCCGTGAATGGAATTTAGGAATGTGAGCTTCTGAAGAGCGGGAGATTTGGTGTGGGGGTCTGTGGATTTGATCTCTCGCCGTATCTCTTCCATGGCTTTGGCGATGAACTTGGATTCGCCTATCATTTGGAGACGGATGCCTTTCATCAGGTCCTCTAAGGAGCGCTGGAACAACGACTCCATGATTGAAGACGTCGCCATGGAAGAACACCAACACCTAGAGAGGAAGGTGGAGAACTTGCTTTCGGGCAAATTTAGGAGAAGTTGCACTTAGCCCCTCCATGTCTTGAATTTGAGGAAACTGGTTTGCTCCTAGCTTTTAGATTAACGTACGTGACCTCCTCTGTATTGGGTATTGGATTCAACTGGGAGATTACTTAGGTCGGTGGATAACAAATGATTTGTATGTGAATCAGACTGCAACCGCCTGGAACAAATCAATCCTAGTAGAATTGATAGGTATAATGACTAATGAGGGTTGTAGATCCGTAACAAAAACACATGCTAGGAATCCTTTTTTTCCTTGGAGGATTGAAGGAAAGGAATGAGACTACAATTAGGTCTAATGGCCCTCCTTATTCATATAGATTAAAAAAAAGTGTTAATATGGAAACTCCCCTTTTATATATATTTTCAGATACATACAAATTGAAGGACTAAAACGTTGAAAGAATTGACACCAACTTACTACTCCACCTCCAACCACGAGGGGAACGGGACCACCCAAGCATCAATAGACCCAGATACGTAACCTATGTTGGGTTAGAACATGACTAACTCTATTATGAATGTTTTTTTATATGTTGGCATCTAAAAAATATTGAAATACCTCGTAATAGATTTACAATCCATCAAAATACAAGAACAATCCCAAAAAAAGATAGCATTTTGATTTTTAAGAAAGAAAATGATTTCAATTTTTAAGAGAGTCACCTTCAAGGATAACATTCTTAACCCCTGTAGAGAGGGTCATAGATAGAATTGTCTCAATAATAGACATTCTGCAATGCAAGAGTTCACAACACGAGTACCCCCAGAAAAGATAATCACAACTCCTCCTCTATCATTGCAAAGAATACCACCCACACCAATTGAAAAAGAGGACTCACAAAAAGCACTATCAAAATTAATTGGTGGGCATCATCGTAAATGACCACTTTAAGCATTTGATATCAAAAGGGGAGGCCTTTGCTAGCAAGTGTTATTTTATCTTCATGAAAGAATCATGAATTATATTTTAAAAAAAAATTAAACTACTTTTCAAAGATAATCTTATTACGATGTTTCCAAATATTCTAAGAGAAAATGCCAATCATACTAAGCATATTCCTAATTAGAGAGATATTTTGTATTAAACCAAAATTTATTCAATCGGAGAAGGATTGAATAGGTTTATTTAAAATTCTAAGAGATAGAGGAGAAGCAAATCAAATCGGAGCAACAAGAGTACAATGAACTAGACAATGCATGATAGACTCACAAACCTCTTTGCATAAAAGGCACCAGAGTCAATATAAATTTTTCTCTTTATAAGATCATCTTTAACTAGAAGAACTTCTTTACATGCATGCTAAAGAAAATGTTTTACTTTATGAGGGACATTTCATATCTATATCTTACTCCAAGGAACATGATCTACAAGAGGATGGACCATATTGGATAGATTATGAGATAACTTGTAAGAAGATTTAACAGTAAATTACCTACATTTCTCATGAAACCAAATTAGATTGTTAAAAGAATCAAGCAAAGAGATTGGAATCCTATGAATCCTCTAGATGTCCAAATCTAGGATGATATTTCTAATACATTGGGTATCTCACCTCCTATTGACCGGATCAATAAGTTGGTTAAGAAAATGAATAAATGGGGGAGCACTAATATCATTGGGAAGGAGAAGCTAGAAGCAAATGGGATCCAAGGATCCTTCAAAATATTAATGTCCCTACCATTTCGTACCTCCCAACAAAGTCCTTTTAACATCAACTCTCCATTTTACCTAAGAGTTGTTGTTCCTAACTTTTATATTGAGGAAAGAAGACTTAGAGAAGTAAAGGGATTTAAAAAATGTACACCAAAGAGCTTATGGGTTCTGGAGGATTCATCAAGCTTGCTTGGCCAGGAAGGCTAGGTTAAAATTGTGTAGGTCTCTAAACCTAAGACCCCCATCTTTTTTTTTTTTTTTTAAGTTTATCCAAGCTATTCTAGATCATTTTTTTCTCATTTTCCCTACTATCCCACCAAAATTTTCTTTGAACACTATTTATGGAGTTGCGGATAGATTTTGGAATAAGGAAGCATGATAAGATGGGATACTAGTCATAATGGATTTGAGAAGGACTTCATTTCCAGCAAGAGATATAAGCTTACATTTCCATCATTTGACGCTATCTCTAGCTCTTTTTTTAGTGTAAGAGAACAAATAGATTTTGTCTCTACCAATTGAGGGGGAAAGATCAAGATAATTTCCTATATAGTGTACTAGATTGATACCAAATTTACTCTAAATCGGTCTTTTAAAAGCTCTAGGGGTGTTGGAGCTAAAGATAATTTCAGGTTTGTCCTGATTGATTACTTTACTGATGGCTTCATTAAAGGATTTAAGACTCTCTTAGATGTGGTCTAACTTCTAAGAGAAAATACTCGAAAAGATACAACAATCATCAACAAAGAGTAAGTGGGAGATTTGAGGACTAGAAGGTTTAACTTTAATGCTTGGGATTTTATCCCCCCTTTCTTTAGAGATTAAGGAGGTAGAGAGGCCTTCAGCATAAAAAAGGAACAAGAAATGAGATAGAGGATCTCCCTATCTAAGACCTCTAGTAGGGATATATCCCTTACTTAGAGAGCCATTAAGAAGCACTTTGTAGGACACAGAAAACATATATTCGATAACCTATTTCTTCTAATTTGCATTAAATCTCACATTATCCATCATGGGTAAGATCATAGACCATTACATCCTTTCATAGGCTTTACTCATATCAATTTTAATTATCAAGTGAAATTTGGTAGATTTATTCAATTTGAGAAATCTGAGCATTTCATGGACAATTAAAATATTATCAATAATTTGTCAACCCTTGATAAAGGCACTTTAGTTGGGGGAGATAATTTCAAAGAAGACAATTTTTAGTCTATTGTATAAAGTCTTGAAGATGATTTTGTAAATAGCATTACACAGACTAATGAGCCTAAAGTGGATCATCTCTTATGGAGTCTTTAGTTTAGGGATAAAGACAATGAATGCTTAGTTAATAGTATCCAAAGACTTCACATTATTAAAAAAGTCACTTACAATAGATATCACATATTCTCTGACAATGTCCCACTACTCTTGATAAAATGTAACCTGAAAACAATCTAGGCCCAGAGTCTTTAATTTGCCTAATTAACAGGCAACACCCTTTTAATTTCATCAAATTAAGCATTTCTTTAGCCTTTATAGAGAGAAACAACTAGCAGCAGTCAATAATTTCCTGAATCTTATTTGGAGGGGGGGCTGAGATTTGAACAAATTAGAGAAGTACTTAGTGCAAACTTTATCAATGTTTTTTATGCCCTTTAACCCACAAACCTGGGTCATCTTTGATGGACGCAATTTTGTTGCAAGCTCTTATGGCAAGGGTAGTCATGTGAAAAAATTTGGAGTTATTATCCCCCTATTTGAGTCATTCAAATGTGGACTTCTGAGCCTAAAACACCTCTTCTTTTTTTAACCAACCAACCAAAAGCCCCTCTTCCTCCTTGATGTTGTTCAAAACCTCATTAGACGAATCAAGAAGATGTAAGCCCTCAAATCTTTCCCTACACTCTCTTATTATATCCTTGATATGGCTAAAAGCATCCCAATTCTATGTCCTTAAGACAGAAGGGGAGTGAGTCAATAGTTATTTTAATATCCCCAACATCTTTAGCATTATCAAATTTAGACCACCCATTTTGAATAATTTCTTTAAATTTTGGGTGATAGGTCCACGCCCATTCTAATATGAAGGGACATGGGTGAGACTGGGTTTTAGGGAGAGTATTAAGCATAAGACAAGAGTGGTCAGAGCCTTGGATAATAATATATTCAATAATAGCTTTCAGGAACAACGGTTTCTAGTTAATATTGGTTACACCTCTATCAAGCCTTTCTTTAATATTTTTATCCCTACACTGCTTATTATCCCAAGGGAAATGAGGACCAAAATGACCCAAATCTATGAGATTACCATCTTCAAGAATACCAAGGGTTTTGGCTAGACAACTATTTGGAATTCTAAGGCCTATTTTTTGTCTTCCTTATTCCAAAGACAGATCAAATCCTCAATCTCTTTTTTCCATAATAGGATCAAACCTCTCGACAAGCCAATAGAATTAACAACACACATGTTCCAATTTTTCTTAGCCATAAAATTTTTCAAAAAAGACCTACCATCACATTTAGACTCAGCCAAAAAAATAATATGCGGGTTTTTGGACTTAATGATAGTCTTTAATGCTCTAGTTGTCAAGGATTTCCAGATTCCTTGACAGTTTTAAGTTGTTGTTCTAATTGGCCACCAACAATAGTTGGTCTCCCCCTTATACTATTGACAATACAAAAACCCCTTGTCAAAAAAGATTTTGGTTACTTGGCAAATGAAAATGTCATTTTATCATTTTTCCCATATCAAAAGTTAATTAAAATTAAAATAAAAAAATCTTTAGTAAAACCCCAAACCACCATTTTCCATTTTGTTAGCCATTGAATACCCTAACCACTTTCCCCTTACACACCTTCCTTCTTTCTCAACCTTTCTCGACGCTCCTCCAATAGGCAAGCCTTCATCCCCAATGTCTCTTGCGGCCATTCTGACAATGACGCTTCACTCTGGCATGGACTCTAACACCGATGCTACTCCGATGACCTCCATCGATGCCAACGATGTCATTCCTCCATTGATGCCAATGATGTCATTATTTATCTCCATTTCCTCTGGCAAACCCTTTCTACTACTAGAAAATGGTACTTCGACGACCTCCATTGACACCAATGACATTCTAGTAAGTTTCTACAAACGTGATTTTTTTTTTTTTGAAAAATATTAGGAGTTTCCTTACACATGAATTAGAAGATGAAATAACCCCCCTTCAAGTATTTTTGTAAGGAGTTTGTATTTTGTAAGAGCCAAGGTAAATAGACCAACCAAATGTGTTATTTATAGACAAGTTGATCTTTAGAAACCCAATTTGATTTTTTTTCTCTCCTCAATTTGTAGACAAGGATGCAAAATGCTATTAGGACATTGATTACCTCTAGAGATTTCTCTTTTCCTAGCAAATCAATTTAGTTTGGGATTGCACCAAATGACCAATTTAGAGATGTTCCATTGGAATGTGGTATCTTGTAATCTAACGTGGCAAAACTATAACCCATTTATGAAATTTTCTTATTTTTTCCCTTCTTTGGTGAGACGCTAGATTAGTGGATTTAGTATTAGATTAGTATATGCCAAGTTTTCTTTCCACACAGATCAATTAACTCTTGATGAATGATGGATTAGTAACAGCTTTGTATTCTTTAGAAATATATTGCTTCAACTCCTTGCCAATAAATCATAATGTTTAGGAAGAATGGCAGGGTTTCATTAAAATGACCATTGCTTAATGATTCAATTAGGTCCCCAACAATCAGGGGTTCTCTCCCCCTTTCTACTTGAAAGGTACAAACTAAATAATTCATGTCTATTTGATTAGACTTTTAATTTAAATTGAGTGTTATACTTTTTAATTTAATCACTATGGAAAATTTTAATTTGAACATTTTGGCTCCAACATTATTGAAAATCCCATTCTAAAAATAAAAACTTGCTTGATCACAAGATCATAAGTTTTTAACCCTATAGTATAATGTATTTTTCCAAGTTTCACATAGTCATTAGCCAAAGAAATAACATTAGATGCTCTTCAACTATTTTTGTGTTGTAAGCCCAAAGTAAATAGTGTTAATCAATGTCAATCAATAGAATGAATGCATTTGATAATACTATAAGAGATTTCTTTGGTAGATACCATGTTCCTAATACAAGTCCTCAAATGAAATTCTCCTGCATGTGGCTTCTTAACATGTACTCAACCAAAGTTTAGTTCACTGATTGAAAAGACACTGTCCCAAAGGGTGGGTTTAGTAATAGATTCCATGTTGTCCATTGAAAATATAACCCACTTTAGCATATGAAAGATGACCCCTAGTTTAACCTTGCCTTTCTACCAATGTGGTAAGTGCTTACAGGAGATCAACATGGTCGAATCTATGCATTTATTTCAACATACCTTTGAAGCATATTGAAACAGGAGAATGATAAGACTTACGGATAACTTGCATTTATTTATATATATATTGTGAATCACCTCTCTCATGTCTCAGATCACTATAGCCTTCTAAATAGTGCATGATTCACCTAATCTCCAACCTACAATTTTATAAACCAAAAGAGAGAAGGATAAGACTTGAGATTAACCTGAATGAGTTAGGGAATCATCTGAAAAAAAGGATTTGACTTACCCTGTCTTAAGGTAAACATTTAAGTTTAAATGACTATAGCCAAGTTTGACTTGCCCTATCACAAGTGTACTGACTAGATCTTATGTTAAATGACTATAGCCAAATTTGACTTGCCATATCTTGGATTAAACATTTTCAAGGTTATTACCAAAAAAAAAATCGATGACCTATTTATATTTCTTTGCACAGTGCAACTGTTGAGAGGACTTAGTATTGGTATTGGCATCAGCTACTCTTGTGAAGAGTAATGAAAGCTTCACAGCAAGGACTTATTGGGTTTCATATCTATGGGTCTAATATTGAATCTTTTGGTAGAACATGAGTATAAAGTGGGAGTGGTGTCTTGGATTGAAACTTACTGTTACTAAGGAACGCTATAGATAATTTCGAGATCCTACCAAGTTGGTTGAATGGTGCATGATCACTATGGAATACAATAGCTCACATGCACATTAGAAGAGAAGGATTATTGTTAATTATTAAAAAAAAAAAAGGTAAGAAATAAATAAGTAGTAGGCCACATCTCCATTTGTGTAAATGTTAGTTACACAAATATATTAGTGGTTGAGAACCTCAATCAACAAAATCAGTTTCAAGGTCCCAATGCGGATCGATTTGATGAGAATCCAAAGGATCATTTGGCTTTCTATTGTCTAATAGATCCTAAAGCATCAAACTCCATTTATAACATGAGTTTCCACCTTGAATAGTTAGTTTATCAATAAACCTTTGTTTTTTGACTTTTTATCTTATGAATTGAACATACATGTTTTTACATATATGTTTTACACATTTTAAATGTTGTTTGATATCTTTATTAAGTTATTTAAATTTTACATGTTGTGTTCTTAAGTTTGTAATCTGTACTAAAATTTACATGTTGTATTCTTATGTTTGCAATCTATGCTATGATTGTGGTGTATGCTGGTGGCCTATGGAGTATGGTGGGGGGGGTGTGGTGTTATACAACACCACCTATGGTGTATGTGGGGGGTGGTGTGTAGTAGTTTTAATGCCTTATGACGTTTGGTGTTTGGTGTTATGTTGTTGTAAAATACTATAGTATGACTACAAAATTATACACTTTTGAAATACATTTTGGAGGGAAATGGAGATGGGATTAAGGTTTGTAATATTGTAGGGGATTAGTTAGATACATTGATTGGGTGGATCCTGATAGGATTTTAGCCTTATGTATTCAAAGTGATATAAATGAGATTACAAATATATCTGTAGTTTTTATTTATCACATTGAATACAAGGTTCCTGGATTGACAGCACCTACAGAATTGAGGCAAATGAAGTCAAACCAAGATGTTTTAGATATGTTTCTTTCTAATTAGGGGTGAGAGAAATATGTTACAAAATATTATTGAAGTTGGAAGGGAAGAGGAAATGCTACATATAGAAGGGGGTGCATTTGAGGAAGATGAAGAGGATTTCATATGAGTGATGATTGTAAAGGAATTCCGGTTGATGTAGATGATGCATACCATAGTTTGTCGACTCCCCAAGTTGATTCCTTAACTCCTCCAAGTTGACTCCACTCCTAAGCCTCAGGAGTCGAGTCATGTTGTTGACTCCAAACTATACCTAACTTATTGAGTCAAGTTGTTAACTCAGCAGACTCATTTGACTTTAATTGATTCATGTGACTCATTCGAGTCTTGTAAACCTTAAAATGACCAAAAGCCAAATTGAAACATAATAAAAAACTCTAATTTTTTTAGGGCTTGAGGTTTGTTTTCTAAAGTTTCCAACAAATGAGTTCTCAAAGACATTCAAAACACTTGAAAAAATAGAATAAAGAACTTAGAAGAATGAAGCTAAAGTGGTAAGAAGATTAGATTTTGAACTTGAACTTCTAACCATACAAACTTAGACTTTGGAAATTGGATGGTATTTTGTTTTTATGCTTATGTTGAAAAGATGTACTTTGGTTTTTCTATATATTAATACCAATAGTTGTACTTTTACTTTTGTTTGGACTTTAGAGTTTAGAGTTAGTTATGTCAACATTGCTTATAGCATTAGACTATTAGTACTTTGTATAATTTATTTTTGGATTTTCAAGTAATGATAGTGTAAAGTATATTTACTAAAGAAATTAGACAATACTTGAACTAAAATACTATATGGAAGTTTTTAAAATATTTTTATATGTTTATTATACTTAAAGAAAGTAAATATAAAAAATGTCATGACTCCCCAAGTTAACTTCAATGACTCTTAAGTTGAGTTAAATCCTAAGTTATTTGGGTTGAGTAAAAAATTCAAATTAGCAAACCTTAATGCATACATTCCTATAGAGTTGAGAGAGGAGATAGTAAATGTTGAGGGCCTATCTGACTATTTTCCAAAATCCTCATCTAAAATTCTTGGTCCATTTGAAGATGAAAAGAAGCATGGGGAAGAAGTTGATATGGAGTTCAACTTTGAGAGGCTGACATTAAGGAAGGGGATGTAATTTTCTTTAGTTGATGCATTTTGAAAGACTTTGAGGGGGTATGTAATAGTGGAGGGTGTTGATTTAATGAAATTAAAGAATGAGAGAGTAGGTGCTATTGTGAAATATTTCATTTCAAACTGTACATGGAGTTTGCATGCCAGTTGTCGAGATGATGATGTCATATTTGAGATCAAAACCCTTCAACTAGAGCATTCATGTCCAAAGCTAGGTTCAAATAGATAGGCTTCTAAGACTTAAATTGCTACTAAAATCCATGAAAGAATGAAGAAGGACCCTACTTGGAGTAGGGAATCTATACAACAAAAACTAAAATCAAAGTATGTGTTGAAGGTGAATACAATAAAGGTATATAAAGTGAAGAGAAAAAGTATTAAAAATCATTCAAAGTTCACATTAATCTTGGATAAGGAAAGTGTTGAGTTATGTTAAAGTTCTTTTGAGTCCAAACCCAATAAGGGTAATAAAAATTGGAGTTAATAGACCCATGCTCAGTGGCCCACCCATTTTTCAGAAACTATACATTAGCTTGGATGTTATGCAACATGACATGATTAATGGTTGCCACAGAATGGTTGGTGGGATGATACATTTTTTAAGAACCATTTTCATATTTTTGTATGCAGTTGTTAGACTAAATGCTGATAATGGTATATTTCCATTACAGTAGCACGGGTTGAGAGTAAGAATAAGAAAAATTGGGCTTGGTTCTTAGTTTAGCTAAAATAAACATTGGGGATTTTACATGCTAGTGTTTGAACATTTATGTAAAATAGACAAATGGTAGAAAAACAAATTCAATATTACTTTTAAATATTTTTGCATGATTTTTTTAGTATTCATTTAATATAACAGGATTTTTAATCACAAGGGTTGCTCGATGGTTGTAGTAATGTCATGTTGGATGCTAATTATCGGTTTTGTATGAGGTATTTGTATGGCAATTTTAAGAAGCAACATCCGAATTTGACAATAAGGGATGTTTTTTGGAGGACAACAAGATCATACACCAAAGTTGACTTTAATAGACATGAAGATCTTGCTCAGTTATTCCCCTTGCTTACCAATGGGTAAACAATATCTCTCTCAAGGAATTATCTAGACACGTTTTCGATCCATGAATTAAATGCAACAAAATCAAAAATAATTTTTTAGAATCATTTAACAAGTGAGTTTTAGAGGTTAAAGTTAAAGTTGTAGTACTATTAATGGAGTGGATCTGGCAAATATGGATGGTAAAGATGTAGAAAAGACACAAGTGAACTAGTAGACTTCAAGGTTTTTCAATGCTTATCTTAGAAAAACATATTAAAAATCTTATAATCATATATATATTGTAAGTTCCTAGAATCTTAGCTAGACGAGTATTTGTTCTCTCATGTATTGTTTAATTTGTTATCTTACTAATTTCCTAATTCTATGAATTTTTGTCTAATGATTTGTTTAATTTTTCACCTTGTTAACTATACAATAAGGAATGCACGCTATGGCCTACAGGAGATTATGTTGTTTGCAATATAAATGTCATATATACTTGGTGAATATCGAGAACTGGAGATATTCTTGCTGAGCATAGGAGATTAGTGATATGCCATGTCTCCACAAGGCAGCATGCTGTTTGTCCCATAACCAGCCCATTCAAAGCATACGACCTTTATATTGCAAACATCTTTGATTATGATTTTCATTTGTCTACTCATAATTCAAACATCAGACCCTTAGGTGGTCATTGATCAAGCATCAAACCATTTAATGGTTGTTGATTAAGCATCAGGCCATTCAATGATAGTTGATCAAGCATTAGGACATTCGGTGATCATTGATCAAGCATTAGACCATTTAGTGGTTGTTGATTAAGCATCAGGCCATTCAGTGATAATTGATCAAGCATCAAGCCATTTAGTGATCGTTGATCAAGAATTGGGGTATGCAGTTTGTTTTCCTATGTATGTACCCTTCTAAGCTAATAACTAGAATTTCAACCATGACAGGAGCCCATCGGGCACAATTGCTCAACAATCTGACGGCCCCAGCTGATCTGATGTCAGCGAGTGACAGGAGGCAACCTGGTAGATCTTAGAAAACGGCCTTAAATAATAGAGCCCAGATTTTGTGCACACAAAAGCCGTGCCCATGGACCAGTCACCAGGGGGCAGACACATCAGTGCTGAAAAGTGATATACACTTTTGGGGCAGGCTTATCATTTTCGGCACTGATGTGTCCACCCCCTGATCTGTGCGGATGCCTTGCACATGGATTTTGTGCGCGCAAAATCCAGGGTGTAAATAATAGCTTACATGGTCATACAACCAGCGGCATCCAAGGATTAGGCGTTAGGATGACAATGGGCTGGAAAAAAGTTAGTAACTAATGCAAACAAAAAAAAAGTGTGCATAATTACTAAAACACCATCATCATATACAAGAATATCCATACGATAAAAAAATATATATTAAAAAAGGCAGTAGGTAGATTCCTACATCCAGAGTTAGTAACACCACATTACCACTTGATGAATTAAAGTGCAACCCTAACCAAGTCTTGAGCCTGCTTTCTTTTGATTGTCCAATGACCCAAAGCCTGTTGGGTTGATTGTTGGTGGGTTGACACAGACCTCTGAAGGTGTGCCATTGACTGACTCATGATGTATTTTTGAATTTGGTCTCTTTTTTTATCACCTACTTTTACAACCGAACACCATTTTGGACATTTTTTACCCACCAACACAACACATGGCAGCTTATAATTCACCATAAAAACTGCAGAGACCTTATCATCACAAAACATTTGCTGGGTTTTAATTAATTAACTCCGCAAGATACACACCGTAGAGGAAAGAAAGAGATATCCTATTGGGCAACTCTGGAACTTATCCTGCAAAGAAATTAGTTTTAGGATACTTAACCTTGTTTTGGTCCAACCTAATTTAGGCTTGAAGCATTTCCATTGCCTCAGTTCCAGTGACATCATCCATTGTCTCAAAATGCGGGAGCAGATCATGTGTAATGATCGTCTTCCAACGTCATGTGAGCTCGGCTGTTCTTCCCTGTTCCTGCAAACAAATAACATTTGTGCAACAGGATGGTGTGATACAAGCCAAACTGCCAAACGATGGAGACCAAAAAATCTGTTGAATATTTTATATGGATACGGGTATTTTGAAACAGGATCCATTTATTTGACCGGATACGGATCATAATATCCTCTTACATGAACAACTTCTCATTTATTACAATATCATGCTTGCACCAACACTCCATCAGACTTCCCTAGAATGGGTGCAGGTGAGCACTTCATATCGTTTTCTGGCGAAAGTCCGGCAAAAATAAAGCAAGAACCAAGTGACAAAATCTTGCTGACTTTTAATGAAAACGCCACCTGATTCAGAAGTACAACCCTTCTCTGATATGTCCATACAGAGACTTCACTAAGGTGATTACAGTAAACATTGAAAAGTTCAGGCACAAAACATCAATCTTTGAGAAGATGAATATGGTAGACGCCAAGTCCAAGTCTCATATGAGTTACATGTACATTTTTCTCATGAGTCTTGTTTGTGTCCTACTTCTACCTAAACGGTTGACCACCACAAAGGTCAAACTGCAGGGTTAAGAGCGCGCTCAATTTCCTCCAGTGATCGCCCCTTTGTTTCAACTACGTTGCTGGATATGTACAAAACGGCAAGAATACAGACCATTGAAAATCCCAAATAGACCATGCTGATTCCAAACTTGTTCACAACGCTCAGAAAATACAGGCCGATGACAAAGTTGGACACCTGTTAAATAGGCATGCAAGAAGTTCATGATTAATTCAAGAGCAATATACAGATGGAAGAAAATATGAGTGACAATAGAGAAACTAATCATTGGAGAAACACAATTTAATTGCAACATTGATCAGGTATAAAGACCACGGAGGACAAGCCATAGAAGATTGGCATTTCCCAAATTTTATCAATGACAGCTATGTAATTTCACAGAAAATTTTCTCATTCTATCAATGATGTGCTTGTCCTGTGTTTCTGGTGTTCATATCGATGCAACAATAGGTAGCCCCTCCCAGCAAATAACATTAAGCAGGATTAAACATATCCAGAGTGTGGCCCCAAAGGACCAAGATCATGATGGTTAAGAGAATCATCTTCTTGAAAGAAGTATTTTGAGGTTTTGGTGAGAAAGTTGTCAAGATACTTCATGAAGTCATGGTCTTACTTAAGGGTATGAGTTGCATTAGGAAAGAATAAAATGGTGGTCCTGTTTACAAGTGAGATATTATTGTTGGTTGACAACAATAAGCCAAAGAGCACACGACCTATTTTGTTTCCCAGGAGAAGGCTACAATTAAAATAGATCAAAACTAGATATCTATAGATCAACAAAGCACACTCTAGTTGATGCAAAAATTATCAAGGGAAGAGAGAGTTCATAACAAAAGAAACAAAAACCAGCTGTGGGAGTGAAAATAATACGAATTATGGAACCATGACCAATAGGAGTTGGGTGAATTAATAGAAATAGCAAAATAGAATTTTATGAATGGTTAAGCAAGCTATTTGTAGCCATATCATATGTAGTTGAGATAGATAACAATAGAATATTAAAATAATAATAATAATAAGGTGGGTCCGTATATAGGGAAATCAGATGCAAGAAATTAAACAAATTTTATATAACAAGAAATCATATCTAAGGTAATGATAAAGAAATCCAAAGAAAAATAATAACTAAGAAGAAAAATTAAAAAATAACAGAGAAAAGAGAAAGAAGATAAACCGACTGGAATCAGCACGAAGAGAGGATATTTGGAATCGTCAGTACCTAGAAGCCATAAAAGCATCAACATCCTCAAGAGAGGAGATTTGGAATCCACACCAAAACAACATTCCAGAGCATAAATTGTATTCACCAAAATAAAATAAAAAACGTACTCTCCTTTGTTTTTTTCTTACACTACTCCATCTCCTACATATTTATAGACTAAGATCTTAACTTCTAATTAAAATAAAACTCTAAAATAAATAATTTCAAGCACAAATTGGTTCCCTACCAGTAATTTTACTTTATAGCTTCCCCAAACCACATCAAATTCGCAAAATCTTAAACTCATTAGAAAGGAAACTGAATAACCTTTCAAATGACACCAAAATTAAGTTGAGTGAGTATGTTTTGACCCACCAAAACAAGGCCTAAAGAAAAATAACAGAAATAGGACTTCTAACTTGAACCTACTTTGAGAGCCTGTTTGGCAGCCACCTGTAATGTATTCGTTTCATTTGAGTTTCTCACCACTTGAAGGCATGAGGTGATGGTTTGTAATGAAATCATTTATACTGATTTGTGAAATTAGAAATGAAGTCCTCTTAGGTTTTTCTATAAAATGAAATGACTTGTGTTATCAAGTACAAATCTGAATGAATTCATTACAAACCATCCATTGTGGCTACAAAAGTCTTGGAAACTCAAATGAAATGATTACATTACATATAGGTGCCAAACGCAGCCTCTGTAAATGAAATAAATATTTTCTTTTGTACGTGAATAATATGTATAATAAATACTTTCTTTTGTACATGTGTCATATGTATAGAGTAACAGCATGTCGTGGTCAATGATAACATGAGGTTTTTAGGACCTTTAATAAGATATCAAGTATATGCTGAGATCTTATTAGGTTAACATCCTGTAGAGTGATCATTGCTAGTATAAAGGTTATTTCGTTATACAAGAAACAGATTATCTATAGACCTAAGATGGTTATTTCGTATAGTTATGATATTACCAAATCATGATGCTTTATTGGGGGCTATATACAGGCATATTGGGTTGCACATGTGGCATGTGGATAGTGCAATTCACCACTCTTAAAAGAAAACATTATATTCAATAAGATCCTGAAATGAATTGGAAATAGTTTGAATAACTTTTTTCTGTTTCCTACATCATCCCTCTTGTCCCTCTTTTTCATTTTTTATGTTTTTTTTTTTTCCTTCTCTCCGGTTGTCTTCTTGTCCCCTTTAGACTCTTCCCACCTCCTTCTCTCTCCCACTCTTATACTTGTCTCTTTCTCTCCCTTTCTCTCACCTTCTCTATCTACTTTCTTTTTTCATTTTTTTTTTTTTAGGATTTTTTTCTGTTACATAAAAACTGATTTTTTTTTCCCACAAAATCACGGGTTGGATTCGTGTCAAGATAAAGGTCTACGATTATAAGACTCAACCCGATCCATTTATTAATTGTACCAAAGCAGATCAACCTACTTTGACCCAAAACATGTTTGTAATCAACCCTAACTGACTTAATTCATTTTGGGTTTGTGGGTTACATTGTAAATCGTGTTGAGTTCATGG
The DNA here is from genome assembly GCA_025762735.1 of Platanus orientalis. NCBI lineage: Eukaryota > Viridiplantae > Streptophyta > Magnoliopsida > Proteales > Platanaceae > Platanus > Platanus orientalis. The sequence continues at coordinate 24,518 of JAOXJP010164456.1, forward strand.
GTTGTATGCTAATTATTGTTGGCGTTCCAATTCATATCGTGTCAAGCTGAGGGTATACAAGCCCAACCATGTAAAGCGGTAGAGAATGAACATGGGTTCAAGGAAGCTCCATGAAAATGTAAAAGAACACCACATTCAATTATTTATTTATCTCATAACTTTGATTTATTCTTCACAATTATTGTTAAATTAATCTTAGATTTTTTAAAGCTCACTATTAGCTTCAACAAATATATTTTGGCTAATCGCCGGTGACACGAGTGCATTCGAGCTATATATCCTCGGCAACGCCTCATGGTGAGCTACAGGTGAGCCCAGATACAAAGGGGATGGGGCCCATACACTTTTTACAGGGCCCCACCCCGTTTGTGTCTGGGCTCACCTGTGGCTCACCACAAGCCGCGGGCTAAAACAGTACAATGCCTCAAACCCCCTCAAAACAAAAAATTTCCGCATCGACAGCTCTTCTTTAGTCCTTCATTCTTATTTTTTAATTTCTCTCTCCCGCTCTGAACTCTAAACCTTTCTCGACTCTTCGTCGTCTAGGGTTTCTTCCCTTTTCTAACTCCATCTTCTCATTGCTCCCTTCTTCGTCTTCCCCTTTCTTCTTTTCATATTATCTCTCTCACACACAAGGAACACTTCCGCCAACATTAGGGGGCTCTTCCTGCCGTTTTCCTTCTTTTAGGGTTTTGAGGATGCCTTACGAGCCAATCAATCAGATCGTCAACAGGTAAGGATAACACTTCCTGCTGTTTTTATTTTTATTTGGGTTCTGATAAAGATTTCGTTGATTTTGTTTTGTTCACTGTATTTTTTTTATGTTTCTTTCCCTGTTTTCTCCACCAAATACGTGTACTGGGTTCATATCCTGTTGTCTGAAGTTGAATTTGGTGGGTTTTTTTTCTCCTATAAGTTCGTTGTTGAAGCTATGGATTAAGCCATTTGGAAGCATCGGAAATTGGGATGAAGGGTTTCAACCAGATTTGGGATTTGGGTTACCTGGATTTGTATAGCTTATTTTCTGTTCGAAGAAATGTGCAAACGAGGAATTCATGCCCATAACCCTTTTCTATTCTTTTTATTTTATTTGGTGTTTGAGTTGGATTTATTTTTTTTAGTTTATGACAAGTGGGGAATTTACTTTGTCTTCATATATAATTTTGTACTTAATTTGAAGAAGTTGGTTGTGTTTACAGGGATTTCACTCATGACAGTAGCTTTGTTGGCTATATTTGTTTTGTACTAAACATTTTTATTTGTTTATCTATTAAAAGTTGGCAATTTTTGTTGACATTTCTTTTTATTTGTTTATTTATTCAAAGTTAGCAATTTTTTTATTGACATTTCTTTATGCCATATATGGTTTTTAACTTGGTTTTTCAATGTTGTTAAAAAAAAGGAAATACATGACCTATATGGATGTATCATATACCACGTAGCTTTACTTAATATATTAAACACATGACCCACCAGCACATTGATATGAACCATTGTATCGGTGAGCCAACTGCTGAATACATTATAGTTAATAAACCACTCTAATCTCAGATTATGCTATGTTGGAGATGATTTGCATTAGCCAAAAGTAGTTGCCGCTATCAAATTCAGAAATTTTTTTCCCAATTATGAAATAACTTCGGGAACCTAGAGAGTCACACCCACACTAATTATGAAATAACTTTGGGAACCTAAAGAGTCACACCAACACTAATTGGTGGATGAAAAGATGTTCTCCCACCATTTTTATAGGTTTTGTCTTGAGAATTATAGTAGCATTCTCTCAAACATACAAGAGATGGTTAGCGACTAGATGTCACATATATGGCTGACCACAGGTTCTATGTCTTCTGTCGTTCAAGCATTTTTGAGGCACAATAAATTCATTATGATCTTTTAAAACTCAACATATCTCAACTTAGACTTTCTAAAATTCAACATATCTCAACAAAGCCTAGATGTATATTTTAAGATCCTACAACTAGGACTCAAAAAGCTGCAAATGAAAGCAAGTAGGACTCAATTATGTTTGGATGCGATTTGACACCAAAACCCTAGCAAGAATGGCAAGTTCTAACCTTGGAGAATTTGGGGTAAAAGCAAGTTACGGGATTATAACTCAAAATAAATAAAAACCTAAAATAGACCCCACATGATCATCTAACTTCTCGTTCCTCGTGGTTGCTCCCATATCACCAATATTTTGAAGTTTATAGATTAGGTACCGAATCTTCTTAGCTTTTTATTCTTTATTACCCTATTGGCTGAAGTCCAGTATGGTTTTATCTTCTTAATTTCCTATGGTTTGAAAGTTTTATATTT
>JAOXJP010164457.1:0-12812 GCA_025762735.1 Platanus orientalis
ATCGATTATGGACTAAAAATTAGGTTTGGTGGAGATTGTTAGAATTAGTTGGGCATAATCGGCACCCAATTACTATCAACATAAAAAACGGACAATCGTCTAATTCTTTGATTTTGTTTGAGTTGGGAGTAAAATCATAAAACACGATTTTCTGTAGATGCGTGCTACTCTGCCTTTGGAGATTTATGGCTCTCTCCTCATTTTCTTCCTTACGTTCTCATCAGGCACCGATTCGTAGGTATGTTTTATCCTCTCCTCCCTCTCTCTCTCTCATTCTCTCTTCTCCTCCCTCTCTTGCCCTCTCATCTCTCTCCTTTCCTCCCACTCTCGGTTTTCTCCTCTCCTCCCTCCCCTATCCTTGCTCTCTCTCCTCTCAACCCTTTCTCGCTCTCTCTCCTCTCATCCATCTCTCGCTCTCTCTTCTTCTCTCAGTCCTCTCTCGCCTTTCGCTCTCACTCTCTTTCTCCTCTCAAGCCCTTTCTCACCTCCCTCTCTCTTTCTTCTCGTCCCTCTTCTGATTTCTCTCTCCTGTCGTCCCTCTCTCGCTCTCATCCCTCTCATCACTCTCTCTCTCTATTTCTCTCATCTCAGTCCCTCTCTTGCTCTCTCTCTCTCTCCTCTCAGTCCCACTCTTGTTTTGTCTCTCCTCTTAATCCCTCTCTCTCTACCCTCTACCTTCCATTTTTGTTTTTCATTTTATATTTTTTTCTTTATTCTCAATATTTTTTTTGTGATGTTTTCAGGTTGCTGCTCAATCAGATTGGATTCCTGGTATGAATGATAAAAATAAGAAATATATTTTTACTATTTTTTTTAATAAAAAAAATTATTGTTTGGTTTTGCTATTTTACTGAGCCATTAATTGATATTGAGGTTTTGGTGTATGAGGGAAGGAAAATGTTCTTTACATTTAAAATTGAAGCATATTTTACATTTGAAATTAAAGCATATAAATAGAGAGTATATACACTATGGAACTAACTGAAGTTTTTCCAAAATTTTGGGTGTTACAACATAATAGTACTCAACGAATTCTACATTGGGTGGCTAGCACCATTGGCAGTACTTCTATTACTACTAAACCATTCACATTTGACACTACCAAGGCAACAATCAATCCTTCAAGTGTAGACAGAGACATTTTATTGGGTATTTTGATTTTTTTGTGTGTGCTTTTTTTGTGATTACATTTTGTTATAATTTATAAAGGAGCCGTTACTACTAATCTTTTTCATCAATGGTTGTGATTTAAACCATAGGAGTTTCAACATTTTACAAAATTAATGGATTATTAGAAATTTTTTCATCTTGTTTAGTTGAGTAATTGTTTTTGAATAATGTTGAACCAAACAGGATTTTGATTATGGATTTTCATAATCACCTTATAAAAACAAGATATTCAAACCAAATTCTGATGTTTAAAATCGTTTTTCACCTTCTAAAAACAGGATATCCAAATCAAATTCTAATTTTTAAAATCGTTTTTCATAATTTAATTGTAAAAATCCATAATCATAGTTAATAATCAATTTTGAGAATCTGAACCAAACAAAGCCTATAAGTCCCGTAGGTCCATCTCACCAACACCCTATTGCTCTGGTCGTTGAGGTATCTGTCTTCCACAGAGAAGACCCAAGGTCTAATCCTTGGAGGGGGTGTGGGGGAGCAGTGCAAAAGTTCTCACTTGCTTAGGAGTTCTCGAGATCTCTGTTCAGATCGATGTTAGCCTGATCCCGTTTCAAGCATTTAGAGAGTTAAAACGCCCATGTGGTCGAGTGCCCAAAAAAAAAAAAGGTCCTTGCATCAGGGGGCAAACAATTAGCATTGGAAAGTAATTTACACTTTTTTTGAGGGGGGGTGCTTTTCACTTTTGGGCGCTGATATGTCTAACCCTGATGCAGAGTGCACCTTAGACGTTCTCTAAGGGGCACACCAAGTCCTGGGATCCTAGAAAGGCACAGATTTAGTGTGCCCTCTTAATGAACTCCTAACGAAGGCATGGATTTAGTGTGCCCTCTTAATGAACTCCTAACGTCTTTCCATATGTAGGGCAGACACATGGCACTGAAAAAAGTGATTTTCACTTTTTGGAGAGTGATTTTCTCTTTTTAATGCTATGTGTCCACCCCTACATGTGGATGCACATTAGGCATTCGTTAAGTGGGGCCGAGAAGGATAAAAATCAGCCAAAGCTGCTTGTGCTTCAGTTTTATCCAGCTCCCATTCGGGTGACGACCACGTAGCACAGAAATGTAGATAATTTAATCATTCAAATAAAAAACCCCCAAAATATCTTTTTCCATCTTTCTTCCTTCGTTGCCTTTCTTCTTCCACCCAAAAGGCCAAAAACAGAACAAACCGTTCTTGAGCTTGGAAATTTCTAGAGAAGGCTATACGAGGAGGCTACCAGAGAATCTGGGGAAAATTTCCTTGTTTCTGAAAATAAGAAAGCCATCCTACAGAGAGGTGAGTTTTTTTGTTTCCTGTGTGATTTTGGGTTTATTTTTTGATTAAATTATTTCTAAGAGGGTACACGACTCGACTCTATAATTTTATTTAGTGCGATTTCATGTTTATTTCTTGAATCATTTGTAGAAGGATGCACAAAGGTGTTTTTTTATTTTATTTTATTTTAAAAGTAGATCTCTGAATTAATTCTTGAATCACTTCTAAGAGGGTCCAAGAAAGTCTCATTCATGATTATTTGTTGAATCACTTGTTAGAGTATGCAAGAAACTGTTATTTTTGTTGAATCTCTTGAATCGTTTATTTGTTGAATCACTTGTTAGAGTATACAAGAAACTGTGTTTTTTGTTGAATCTCTTGAATCGTTTTACTTGTAACCCATTTCCAGTACACGAAATTTCTAACCCTTTGGGTTCACCGTGTAGTGAGTGGAAACCCAATTTCAGTACTAAAGTTACAGAGACAAAGAATGGGTCGGAGAAGAAATCCGCTTCCCATTGATTTTTCGGTTAGTTGAAGAAAATGAAGATGAAGAACAAAGATGGAAAGGGGAGTTCGCGGGTGGTTCATTTCTATTTTTCCCCATTTTTTGGGGGTTGGGGTTCTCTTCGGGGTTCGGTTGGGATTGGTGTTTTTGTTGTTCTACTCTGGTTTATTCATTTATTTATTGGTTTAGCTGGGTGTTCTTGCGGGTCAGAGAGAGATGAGAAACGAGATGGTATATGCTCAGGTGGTCTCATGGAACATATGTGAGAGATTTTAATCACTGTTGAAGACAAATTGGGTTGGATACTATGAAGAAAAACTTTATAGAAGATTAACATCTCTGCAACTGTAAAACATTTGGGAAAGGTTATGTAGATAGGGTTTTTGAAATTACAGGGAGTGGCAATTTTTCAAGGAGATAAGGTAGAAGATGAAGAGCATTTTAAAGTTTAAAATTTTAACTTTTGAATGCCCATTCTGTCCGGATTTCATGCTGCGTGTCTTTCACCAGCTTTGAGCTGGTAAAACCGGGACAACCAAGCAGGAGCAAATTACTTGCCCCCGTCATTTTTCTTATTGTTTTTCCATCAAAGAACTCCGAGATATAGCAGCTACTTCTGTAAGTGCATCCTCTCTCTCTCTCTATTCATGTTTCACACTGGGATTGCCAATTGATCGTTTGCAGGGTAGGTTTTTCATGTTCTTTGATTTTTTTTAATAACAAGAATGACCCTGCCACCATTTTTCCTTTTACAATTTCTAGCATTTTTGGTAATTTATAAAAGGGTTTATTAGAGTTTTATGTTAGGAACGATTTGGGGCTCTTCTTGTGAACTTAGCTCTTGATGGTATCTTCATCTGCTGCTTTGAGAGGTTCTAGTTTAGCAAGAGTATATGGGGTTTATATTCGATCAAAATGAGAGAATTCTCAATCCATATTTTATGAGTGGTTTCTCTCTATCTCTGCTCATCGTCCTCTCTGTCTCTCTCTAACCAATGAAGTTTATTCTTATTTTTTTGGCATCTGATTATCATCTGGGTTATTGTTTACCACCTAGTGACCCATATTAATCAATACTGCCATCTTCCTGCTCAGCATCAGCAGCTGCTGTCATGCTAACTGATGCAATACCACGCTGCATCCAAATCCAATTGGGGTGCACTCATTGAATCACTCTTCTTTATTGATGAACCGAACCTCAACTAAGAAAGAGTCAATGCAAAAGTTTTGAACTGTTTGATTCATTGAGGTCTTAATCAAAGGACTCTTTTGACTGGTCTTTATTCTGTTGCTATAAAGAGTGATCAGTTCATTGTTGTAGTGAGGTCATAGGTATATGTTGTATATTTCAACTTCAGCCTTAAATTTATGGCTTCTCGTGTTCTTAACCACTGTCTCCTGATCATCGAATTCAAGCATTTGAACAGGTTATGATTTGGAACTAAAACAAATGTGCTTTGTTTTTTGGGAGAGGGGGGTGTTGCGTCAGTAGCCTAAGACGATTTTGAGACTTGTCACTCCAGGGTTGTAGTTAATAATAAAAAAATTTAGATAACAGGGTTAGAGGAAAACATGCTAAGAATCCGACAGCTTTCTAGGCAATCACACAACCAGTACCATAAAACATGCTAGGATTCCATGGTTATATCAGATGGCAGTATACTAGTATGAGAAACTTTCAATCTTTTTCTGATGCAGGCTGGATTTGGCTCTCATGCAGGCTGGTTTGTTCTCATGGCCATATCTTTGTTTTAATGATCTGGTTCATGGGTGGATCCCCAAGCATATCTTAGTGGAGTTTGGTGGATACATAAATAAAATTAATGTTTTGTTCTTTTTCTAGATTTTCTTGGAAAATCAGGTTAGTTTAGTGGTAGTTTGAAAAATGTAGCTAGCTTCATGGGAAAATGGTAGTAGTGGTTGTAGGAAGTTGTTTTACAATTAATGTTTAGTTAGTAGCTTTGTAGGATGGATTTTCCCCTCCATTCTCTATATAAGGGGTTCATATCATATAAGAAGGGAGATTTGAATTTTTATAAAAATTATATTTGAGCTTTTAGCTTTGGGTGTTGAGGATTCCGCCATTTCCAAGTTTTGTGTTGTTTCTTGACTTTAAAACAGCTAAGTATTTTGTGGTTTCCTTTAAACTAAACCACCTTCTCTCTTCCACATCAATTATACGTTGAGTCCCTTCCGGGGCTGCGTCATTTTCCCATTGAATCAAAATCATAGGCGGTTTTTTGGTGCATTCCTTTTCTTGGCAATTCTCATGAAGCAAACGAAGTCTTAAGTATGGAAAGCAAAAGGATTTTCTCCTTCATAAACACATGCCATATAGACCGAATTGATTGTTCTATTAACGACAAAAAAATACTTAACAAAAAATTAAATAATATAAGAAAGAAATGTTCCCAAATTTGAGTGTTCTCCCGTGTTAACACACCATAGGCTGACATGTGGGGCTGTATATAGTTAAAAGCATAAAATGAGTGTTTAAAGAAAAAATTAGGTACCCAAAAAGAGGCATCAAATTCAAAAACACATCACATGTTTGTTTGTGGTGCGGTAATAGGGGGAATAGACAAATTTAGGAGAAAAAAATTTGCTTCCATAAATAGGAAATACACAACACGAGGCAGTGAGTGCAGACAAATGTTTCAATTCAGGTTCAAATTCGAGACCTCTTCTCTAGAGTTGGTATCACAACCACTGGGGCACTGGGTTATTGATAGCTTCTTTAGTAGATAAGAGTTTGAGTCATCTCCATTCCAAATGGGATATGATGCATGGTTAACGAAAGTACTTTCTTCACACTTTATATCTCCCTTAAACTTGTTTGGAGCTTGGGAGGTCGGGCCCACCTTTCATTATGCTCCAGTCATATATGAGATATCTGTATTTTGATGGTTAGGACCATCTGATTTGATGGTCCATACTCTCCTGGTGGGAACCATATTCTGAGGGATATTAACCCTAAAAGATTCTACTCCAATGGTTTTTCAAAAATAACACAATCTTGGCTGAACCTAACATCTTACACATGGTTTCCTCCGATTCTCTTTTTCCTTTTCTAGCGTGTAATGCAAACAACATTATGCGACTTATTTATGTGCCACCACATAAGAGAGCAAAATTCAAGTCTTGTGTTATGTATGAATTGTTTTAATTACTTAAAGGGTGGGTTATTTTTCTAATAAAACCAATAGTGCCATGATTAGTCTAGTTTTTTTGAGTTTTTAGTTGTAATCCCGTTTTTCACTTTAGACCCAAATTTTTCTATAATCAAAGCTTGACTTTTTGGCTTGATTTTGGTGTAGTTAGATAACTTATTCAGTTATCTTTCTAATGAGACCAAGATTGCGCAAATCCGAGGTGATTTGGGAAAGTTATGACCAAATTACGAAGGGGTAGTCAATAAAAACGGGAATAGTATCTTTTAGAAAGTTTTAAGTTTGAATTTTTATGAAAATAAGTTTTTAGAAAGTTTAATGTTTTTAGAAAACTTGGCTAGCAAGTTTAGGATTTTAGGAAGTTTCTAATTTTGGCGAGTTTCCAATTGTTTAAAGTTGCAAGCTTATTTAAAGGCAACCCCTCCCCCATATTTTGATAGTGAAAAATAAATAAGTTTTTGAAATTGTTCCTAAGGTGCAACTGTTGCCATGTTCTCCTTCTCCAAGGGTTGATGCCATTCATGGCTCCCCTCTCTTCTTCTTCCGTAAGTGTAGCCGCAAGTTCCCTCTCTCCTTCAAGGTATATTTTTATTTTTTTTCTTTATCTCTTACTTTCTTTCTAACTTTTTCTTTCTTTCTATACTACTCTCTTCTCATTCTTTCTATCATTATTTTTGTTTCTTCTTCTTCCTTCTCTTGAAACCTCTATTAAAGCACCTTCACATTTTATGAAATTCTTTGATTTGATCCATTAAATCTTATCTTAATTTCATGAAATTTTAACTGTAGAACCTTGTCACACGTCAGAAATGAGCATACAATTTTCTGAATTTTCTGATGCGTCAGAGGGGCATTTTGGTAATTTTTGAATTTCTGTCCAAAATTATAAAAATACCCTTTTGGGCTATTTTCTTCTATTCTATCATCTTTTTCTGTTCTAAATCCTCATTATCTTCTTTCTATGATTTTATTTTCTGATTCTTAAATTTTTTGGCTACTTGTTTGTTTCTAAACTTTATTCTTGATTTATTTGCTTCCGCATCCTTTATTTTAATTTATTTGAGGGCCTTGGAATTAGTCTACATCAATTTTTGGTATCTTCCCCTTTGCCCTACATCAACGTGACTCCAAAATTTGAAGTTGTGATGCTTTCAACCCTAGATGTGACTTTATGCTGAGTTGATTATCTTCTTCTTCCTTTATTTGTATTTTCTTTTTTATTTTTTTATTTCAAAGCAAAACCTAGAAGATGGGTTTAGATAGTTGGACAAGTTTTGTTTTTTTTTTTCTTCTTTCGAAGATGAAATAAAATTTCTTATTAGTGATAGGTATGAGGATAAACTTATTTTGAGAAGAAATTAAAAGATGTTGTAAATCAACTATACTGTGAAAATTATGAAGAAAGTTTTGTTAGAAAATTCAAACAAGGAAGTTATATTGATGGTGCGAAATATAGAATTGTTCTTTTGGAAGATTATAAGGTGGTGTTAGGAAAGCAATGGATTGATGGGAAAAAAGTACTTATGATGATGATACATATCTTGCAGATTTTATCTATGGTGTGTTATTGAATTGGAGTAAAGCCATAACGGCCTACTCTTATTGTGTAGTTAGCTTTGGAAGAGAGTAATTAAGAAAAGACTCCTTTGAGTTTGAGTGTTGTCTTGCCTATAAAAAAGAAGTTTAGAGGGTTGTCTCACAACAGAAGATGCTTGAATCTCTACAAGAGCCCTTGGAGAGTCAAATGACGAAGCAAGCAATGGAGAGGAAATTCCAAATTAAATCAATTCAAAAGATTGTACACTGTGAGTATGAAGATCCCTTGTTAATTCCCCAAGTTGACTAGTTTTGCTTTTGGGGTGTGAGAGCATATCCAGAAGAAGGTGAGAAAATCATCAAAGCTTGATTGCATGGTATTAATTGTTTTATTGTTCTTGCAACACTACATAACTTGATGACGACTTTTTTTAATCTGGGGAGAATGATACAGAATGTGAAACAGACCATACTTGAATTTGATGGTCTTATGTAGGGCCTAGGAAGCACGAACACTCCAAAATCCTCGGTGTCAGACATGAACACACCGAGGATACCTATGCATGTGTGTCCGTGGCTTGTTTGAGAAAAAAAATTATTATTTTTGACACGGCCTGGACACGTTTGGGATGCAGTCCCGACACAGCATTCTAGGAAGTTTGGTAAAATAGTTAGAAGAATAGATGTTAATTGAAGAACCAAAAATGGTATTATAGTAAATACAAATAAGAAATGAAATAAGAAGGGAAAGGGGGTGTTGGGTTGCAAAACCTATGACCCCAACCTTGCAAAAGAGAGAAGGAAAGAAGACGAAAAAGAGCAGAAGGAAGGAAGAGAGGAAAAAGAAGGAAGAGAAGGAAGAAAAGGAGAAAGATAGAGTCTGTAAAGCGTGAGAAAGGCTGGGTGATCGTGATGGTGAAGGGAATATATGATTATAATTGGATGATCTTGAAGAGTTGTGTTCTCTTTTCTCTTAGTTTCTTTTTTAATTTCTTGTAATTTATTTGAACTCTTAGTATTTTGTACTCTAAAGGCTAAACATCATTGTATGGGCATGAATTTCCTTTACTATGTATTATTGCTTTTAAATTAGTTCTAGATTTGTTTTCAAAATTTTTAATGCTTGTTATTTATTTTTTAAACATAAAATATAGCTAAAAATATAAATTAATTAATCACCGTATCCCTGCCGAATCATATCCTAGTTTTTCAAGAATTGCTGTGTTTTTTTAAAGGGATGAGGAATCCCCGAAGACAAGGAAAAAAACACAGCAGGAGCAAATGACAAGAAAAGAAGAACCGGGTTGCTGTGTCTTTATCGTGTCGTACCCGTGTCAGTGTCAGTGTCTGTGCTTCCTAGTACTGTGTCAGTGTCCGTGACTCCTAGGTTCAACTAGTATGACTCTAGTTGATTGTTTTTTTTTCTTCCTTTATTCTTTTTTTTTTTCTTTTTAATTTACTGCAGATTTCTCTATTACAACTTTTTTTTATTAATTCCTAGTTTATCAAATTTTTTGTTAAATTTCAAGCTTATTCCTTCATAACCAATGCACACCCTCTCAAAGAAATCTTAAACCTATCCCATCCCTTAAAAGTGAATATTAAAATATCCTTCCCTTGGTTTTAATGAGAGGGTGGAGGACTAAAGTGTTGCCCCCAAGAGGTAGAAGAATTTGGAGCATTGTGCCAGTGGCAGCGTGCTAATCATTATGATTGGAGCGTAATAATAGAGCTTTCAACGAATAATGAACCTTTCCATAAGGTGGTTATGAGAGCAAAAGAGAGGGTGAGGTTTTGGGCATGATATTGTAAAGGTTGTGAAAATATTGGGAATGGTAGAATAACCAGTGAGTGGAGTGATGTAATTGGTCTTGGGTCAGTTTTTTGTAGGGGATTGGATATATATAGCCTGTCTGAGTAGGGCTGGGTGTTTTTTACCAGCTACCGCTTTTTTCTCATTAAAAAAACTTCCCTTGGTTCTAAATCAGTATGGTATCAGAGCCTTGGTTCTACATCAGTAAGACAGCATATTTGTTGGTATTAATCCTTCACATATTCTTATAAGCCCACTCTTTACATGTAATTTTGTCAATCTGTATTGGTGCAAGGCACATTTGCATGCATGCTTAGCAAATGGACAATGGTCCAATAAGAAACACCCCTAATATTTATTATTAAGTGTTAACTGGCATATGATAATATCCATGCATCCACACATAAGCAATTCTAAATTATAATATAATTCACTGATCCCCCTTGATTGGTTAAGTTATTGATTTCAGAAATCCTACCAATGTCTTGGATTTGCCAAGAATCTGTTGTAGGAAAATACTTTCTCAGTCCAAATCCTATCAATGTCTTGGATTCGCCAAGAATCTGTTTCTGATCCCACTTGATTTGGAAAGTTATTGATTCCAAAATTCATGTCATAGTTCTGGATTCCCCAAGAATTTTTTGCATCCAAATTACCTCTTTCTTGGTTGGAATGGGTGAATTTCCTGACTATAATAAATAAGGTGACTCTTGATACTCCTAAAGAAATCTTATGGTTTTCATCTTGGACAAAAGTTAGATATATGGAATTCATCTTCATTTATACTAGGTCATAGGCTATTTTTTAAGAAGTTAATTATATCTTCTGAATTTTATTATTTTTTAATCCTTTCCCATTTTTTCAATAACAGTTCAAATTTAAGGCCGGTGAGCAGGACAACAATGGTGGGTGGTATTCCTCGCCCATTACGCTTGGTAGCTACTGCTGGTGCAATTTTTTTAGGGGGAATGTTCACTCTCTCACTGGCTTCCTCAGCAACCATTCGATTGCTACAAGCTGCTACTGAAGCTAAATGGGTAATATGTTCATTCATGCTTATAGGCTCAACTCGCAAACTTAATCCTTTGCTTTTAATGTTCAGGTTATCTAACTCTTTTCATTTTGGGTGATGGGGGCTAACCTGGGCTCTTAGAAGGGGTTCGGAAGGGCTCTCACTTCTTTGACATCATTTATCCCTATATTGGAAATTTTTAAATTTGGAAGCTCTTTAATGCAAGGGTCGCATAAAATTTAACATATGCAGTAGGTTTGAGGCAATCATGCATTGCACATGAAGCACTCAGGGACTGATCATAGTCCATAATTGAGAGAGAGAGAGAGAGAGAGAGAACATTGAATAGCTTGTAGTTGATAAAGAATTTGCCTAAGTGGAGGTCTAAAAATGACTGGGAATTTACAAGGATTACTTCCACACAAGGAAAATTTCAACCTTCGAACAGAATGTTGTTTAGTTAAATGTTTAAGGATGATGACTACGGGAAACTTGAGGACAAAAGGACTGAGAGATTATTTTGACCTTTTGTAGACCTCTTGCTTTGCCGCCTTCCAATTCACATTGCTATATTTGTGCTAAATCTGTATTTTGTTTTGGCTTTTGCAGAAAAAGGTTGCATTGCCATGTGGAGTTTGTAAAAGAAAAGGTTTCTACCCTTGCAAATTATGCAAAGGGAATTCCACCATAGAATGGTCACCTTTATATGATCCTATTGTCATAAATCCATGTGTTTGCCCTACCTGTGAAGGAAACAGGTCAGTTCTTTTTTTTTTTTTTTCATGTTTGTGTGATATATTTACACCTCAATTGAATATTTGAAACTTGTCAAGTTGATTTTACTGTGTTCATGACCAATCAAATTGAACATATTTGCTTTACTTTGGATCTTGGTGGACATTAACAAGTAATTCCAGTTAGTACTCAACATTAAACGTTATTATGCTTGAAACACTCAGTTCAGTAGTTGGCTGAACTGCAAGTCAGGATCGATTTTTGATTCTTTAAACCTCTTGAGTGTTGTTTGATGGGATTGCATGGTTTTACAGGGTACAGCGCTGTCTAAACTGTCTTGGAAAGGGGTACTACTTTTGACTTGTAATTGTGGGAGTATAGATTTTTACCCTCCATGTTCTATTTTGTTGCTATAAGTTGTACCTTCATTAGTATCAGTAACACAAATTATGTTTGGGCTAACACACTGATTTAGAAAATGTTTGCTTCTCATCATTATAATTCTCTAATTATAGGGAAACATATTATAATTATTGTTGAGCAGAAAAATCTGTTTTCTTGTTGACTTGATCTCCGGGTCCAGTTTTTTTGTTGTTGTTAATGGTGTGTAGTAGGAAAAACCAAAAGAAAGAGGATGAAAGGCAAAATGATGCAGTCCTCAGCGACAGTTGGAAAAGCAACCAATAAAATTACATAGGTTATGTATACCCCCAAACTACTCCTCCATGTGAATAAACCCCCTAGCATGAAAATTTGCTCTTTCATTTGGTGACCTTTGTACAATAATGAAATCATCGTGAAGGAAGCCAGCATAAAATTGTTGAAATTTGGTCCTGAGATTGTTTGAAGACAGGGTATTGGCTATTGTTATACCTTTCAGCAACTATTAATAGAACTGCAAGCACTATTGTTAGTGTTGGGGGATCATAAATAGTTGATGGTAGTTTCGAAGCTTTGTCGAGCAGATTAGAGCAATAGACTGTTTGTCTAACTAAGAATTCAGTGAATTGAAATGTATGAATTCATCAAACTATGCATTGGCTGTCTGAATCATTAAGGATTAAGCATGATACATATAATCAATTTGCTAATGTCCCCATCAATTTGCTGAAATCGCCTGACAGTGATACCAATTGGGTCAATCTGGCTGCTGAAGTAGTCCCTACAGCTTTCCAGCAGCCCCTAATGGGTTCAACCAACAAAAACAAAATACAATTTTAAAGAAAGTATGCAAGTCACTATAGCATCTATGACAGCTTAAATACATTGGATTGGAACACCCCCTTTCCCCTCAAGGAAATCTAGTTTTTAGAGTTTTGAGAATGAAGAGGAAATTCTCTTGGACTTCATGGTAGCGATCCATCCGTAGCTGTGCCACATTTTGCAATTCTGAATACGGGTATTGACTAACGCTGTGTTTGGCAGCCACCTAAATGTAATCATTTCATTTCAAATTTCCAGGGTATTTGTAGCCCACATTCAGATTTATGCTTGATAACACATCATTTTATTTTACAAAAAACCTAAGATGACTTCATTTATAATTTTAGTTAACAAATCAGTATAAATCTGAATGAGTTCATTTTGAACCAT
>JAOXJP010164468.1:0-12811 GCA_025762735.1 Platanus orientalis
GATGAACACCTCCAAGAATACCAACCTCTTTGGTAGACCCCACACAGGTTAACAGAGACTCACTTTGAATAGTTCAGACAAACTTCCAGTGCTAATGAAGTAATACATATGAAAACTAATATGAGCCAAAAGGAAAATCAATTTTAATCAGAGATGAAGAATACTGGTTTACACGAAGTCTTTATTTTGTTTGTATTTCTTCCTTCTCCTCGTCTTCTATTAATTATAGAAGACACGATGATCGCTTACACCCATACTTTCCATGAAGAGCTAAGCTCTTTTGAAAAATATTAAACACATAATTAATCACAATAAATCCACTTGATTCAATAATATGTTAATAATATATTTGAAAAATATTAAACGCATAATTAATCACAATAAATCCACTTGATTCAATAACATGTCAATTATATATTACTATGTATTATAACAACTAAATAATAAATCAATTAAATTGTAATCAATTAAAATAAATATTTTTACTTAAGTAAATTAAAATAAAATAATTAATTCGTGTTACCCATATTCACACCCGGCCCGACCTAACTTGATTCGACGCACGCATGATGTAAACAAACTACTCCAACCTCCCCTCTCATCTTTAACCCCATTACCCATTAGGTTTTTGCATAAAGTGGAGTTTGAAGTTCTCCATTTTTCATGTGAGACGAAAATTGGATTGTACTTTCTTTTGGAGAGAATTACTAAAACTTTAAATAAAACATTTTATTCAAAGTTCCCTGCAAATTCTTTTAACACACACATGGGTTTAAGTGAAATATGTGGACCTATTTGGTCCACACAAATAAACAACCCATAATATATATGATTTATTTTGAATTTTAAAATATAATACAAATATAACACCATTCAATATAGGGCATGTGGCCTGGCAAAGGGTGTTTGTGTCAATACGCATGGATCAAAGGAGGGTATTATGATAAATACACTATGGTTGTGTTAGACTGTTAATACTATCAATTTGTTTGATGAAACAACTTAAGGGAAAAGCTTTACGTTCACACTGAAATAATCAAGTCCTACAAATGTACTCTCCTTAGTTTCATGCCATGTATGTATTCCAAAGGAATAAGATTCACGAATAAGAAGTAATGGTGCAGCTGCTATTATATGCTCTGGAATGTCGCAGCTTTTCGTTTGCACCATTTAAGACTAACAGACACTCAGCATGATGATGGAACCTTGGCCTAATAATGTTCCAAACAACTCGAAAACTCGAACTCATACTCATCCGGATCACCAGTGGCAGTCCCTTTCCTGATGCAAGCATGTCTTCCATGCTCCGGCCGGCTCCGTACATCACCTTATTCCTCGTCCCGACATATAGCCTGAATGTCGTCGAACCATCTCTCTCAGCGTATAATTCAGGACCCTACAAGGACAAAATAAGAAATATTATACACATAATTACTTACAAATGTATATGTGTTTGCTAAGAAAATGGTATAGCCTATTAAAGGAAGATGAAAATCTCATTCTCTCATGTGTATTTGAAGATATACCATGGATTGGACAATTTGAAATCATAGCATGGCCCTCTAATTGTACAGATGAGGAGAAAAAGCATTGTGTTCATAATGTTAACAAATCTATTAAGGAAGTTCGATACCTGTGAACTTGCGAAAAGAATGCGACTGAACGACATTTCCATGATCGGCGGGCGAATGTGAAGTCCAAAGAGTTTAGATTTGTTGTCAATCTGTAAATCCATGGAACAATTGCAGGTGAGGATACTGGTTGTGACACCAGACCCATCTACCCCTTCTCCTAGCCCAAATTGACGAATTCCTGCCATCTGCAACAATATATTTGATTAGAGAATAGAGAAGAAAGATTTTGTTGTAATCGACGGACGGAAATGCTATTGATCAGTATTTGATCATGATGTATATCAATATTATCTTAGCAAATGCTTGTACTAAATCATCATCATCACTATCACCACCTCCACCATCATCATATTGGAGGATAAAATGTTTTATGAATTTTCACATTTTTTAAAATTTGGGTGTAAAGATGGGAAAAATAGGTATAGAATAAAAGAAGGGATCCATATACCTTGATAGTCATTTTGGGTTGAGGAGGCTTAGTTGCTAAGAAGAAAACAAGCAATGCAGCTCCCAAACTCACAACGAGCCTCAATATTATCTGAAGAGAAATCCACATATAAGAGGAAGAAGTCCTAAAAGAGAAGAACCTCCAACAGCTGTGTTTTCTTCTGTCGTCATCATCGTCGTCGTCATCGTCGTCATCTTCTTCATCATCTTCTTCATTAACACATTTAATTTGATGGGTTTCGGTGACGGTCCCATGACTGTGAAGATCAAAGGGAATCTTCTTCTCATGGAACAAGGAATTGTTGGAACCGCGAGAAGAGTAACGAGAGAGGGTGAATCGAGTGAGCTCTTGGTTGGTGTTTATGGGATTGGTAATGAAGTTGTCGGATCGAAGTGGAGAGTGAAAAACAGATTCATTGTTCCGGCAATCACTGTTGGCATGAGAAACGGTTGATGGGCTTTGGACGTAGTAAACCAAACAAGGGTAAGAGTTGAACAAAGCTTCTTGCTCTTCTCCATCAAGTCCCTGGTTAGCCATCTTCAGAGAGAGAGAGAGAGAGAGAAAGATGTGAGGTCTAAAGGGTTTTCATGGGTTTTTAAACGAGAGATAGAGAGAGAGAGAGAGACTTTGCTTTTCTGGCGGGAAGGTGGCGTTCTGGCTTGGGGTGTCCAGTAGCCATTTGAAGCCGGCAGTTTTCATATGGTGTTGTTTACAAATACCAGGAATTGTGCTCCATATGTCCATATATCTAGTATGATACAAGTGACTGTGGTTGCCAATCTAGTCGAGTTCCTCCTCAGTTGGCAAATATTTTTGCCACTTCATGTGGCCCACGAGTACCCAACAAAGTGAAAATCACCATCCATTCACTTTCTTGAATGGTGATTTTCATTTTTTTGGGATATTTGTAAGCCCAAAAATAGCCATATAAATATTTGCGAGCAGGATTGTCTCAGCCTCCCTAAAGAACACTAACCTCTGTTGGCTGTCGGGGACAGACACATCAGCACCCAAAAGTGATAAGCACCCCCAAAAAAGTGTATATCACTTTTTGGTGTTGATGTGTTCGCCCCCTGATGCCGAGCAGAGGTTAGCATTTTTAAGGGAAACGGACACAATCCCCTCTCAAATATTTATTAACAGGAGAGCATCCGTAAGACCCTCAGGATTTGGTGCTCCTTCTTTGTGTAATCACTTCGGGGGGACAGTAGGAGACTTCAAGGAGGGGCACCAAAACCGGATTCTAAGCTGGGTTGGGTTGGCAAGCAAGCCCTGAGGATTTCATAGGATCACCCAGGGTAGGACTGACTTCAGGGACCGACACATCAGCGCTAAAAATTGCAAAGCATCCCCCAAACGCGTTAGTCACTTTATTGGCACTGATGCGTCGGCTCCTAATGTCAGTCCTACCTTAGGCTCACTTTAGGGGTCACACCAAATCCGAGGCAACAAAGAAGGGGTTGGCCCTTAGAAAGGACCTTCTATATCTGAGCCTAGCTGAGTCGAGTCGAATGGAGCTGAGCCAAACTGATTCCGAAGAAAGTCTAATCCGCGAGTCCGAGATTGACGGGAGGTTCTTCCGTTGCATTTGCTTTGCACCGATTTGTTTCCTCTTTTCACGACTGGGAAATGATGGCAAAGTTAACACTCCTTTCACCCTATCTTTTTACTAAATAAACTCAGTACGGTGCGTAATACAGACTGCCTTGTGTTTTGTAACAGAGAATGTCGACGTTTCACTAACTCCCCATGAGAGAGAGAGAGAGTGCATATAATTTTCTTCCTTTTGAAAAGTTGATGGATTGATACTTAAAGGTTTCACTTGTGGAAATGATTTGAGGTGAGGGTGAAAGGAGTGGAATCTGCATTTTCATTCATCATAAAGGTCTTTTTCTTTACTTGTCCAAGAATAAATCTTAAAATTGCATATTGGGTCTTCTCCAAAAGGGTCTAGAAAAGAGAGGCAAATCTACAAGGGCATTCAAGGGCGCTTTGTCCCAATATTTGCCCCCCTTTCCCTTGTTAGGAAGAGAAGATTGGGTGTGTGATGCCCCTCAGATGAGGAGGTACTCTTGATGAAATATAAATCAAGTAAGAACTATATTTTCGATGACAGTAGTCAAAAGAGGCAGTGAAACCACATGCTTTATCCCACCACCTTCAATGAGCACCGGACCCACAGTTAACATATCAGATATATAGGAATCATGGCCTTCACAAGATTAATAGTTGAAGCTAGTTATAATGGTCCTAAGTCATCATACAATAGCCATTAAAGGTTTTGGGCGTGGCAATGTTTGACACAACCCGTGATCCTGACACGAACCCAACACGAAATAAGTGGGTTAAGGTTGCCTATAAACATGTTTCGGGTCAAAATGGGTCAATCCGTTTTGACCCGATTAATAAATGGGTCAGGTTCGGATTGAGTCATATAATCATATACCCTTATCTTGACATGACATTAACCCAACATGCCAACGTGAATTACCACACAAACAAACTCAACACGAAATAAGCAGATTAGGCTTGACTGTAAACGAGTTTCGGGTCAGAGCGGGCTAACCCACTTTGACACTATTAATAAATGAGTCAGGTTTAGCTTGAGCCATATAGTGGCATACCCTGATCTCGACACGACACAAACCTGACCCGCCAACACGAATTGTCACCCTTATTTTTGGTATTCCTAATACGTTTAATAAAGACATTTTTTCCTCTTCAAATTGAATTCCCTCTTGCCATATAGCCTCTAGTGTGCGTGGTTATAGCATCGCCTCTCAGCAGAGAGGTTTGGATGTCAAATCTTGGCATGGTACTCCATAGTTGTTTGCGATGTTGGTTCCCTCTCCACGAATGGTGTGGGTCCCATTTTATGATGCTGAAGGAAAAAAAAATGAAGAATCCGAACTTCTCTCGTGTCTGTAGGGACCAGAACATCCTACATTTGAGCTCTTTTCCTGTATTTCACCACACACAGATATACACCCCCCCCCCCCTCCTTCTCCAGTGGAGGTGGTATGCGCCTTAGCTTATGAGATCCCTACATCGGACAGTTTGGATGCACCCAGAGAGAAGACCAAAGGCATATTTCTTAGTTGGATCATTGTTTCTGTTGATTGTTTTGTGAGAAAGGGCCAAATTCTTATACAAACAAATCATTTTTGAGAGTTGTGTCAAATTCTTTCAATTCTAAGGAGGTCAAACATTTTATTATTAACAAAATTGAGTCACATGGCATGTATGGCAAGGGTTTATTTTCATGGATTTCTTAACCCATCCAACCTTCCACAATTCAACCGTAATGCGGGTTAAAATCAGCTTCTCAAAAATAGTTTGCTTTGTCTTCTTCATTTATACATTCATATGTGTTGATACTTTAATCTCGGGCAGACCATTTGCCACTTCGGGGTAAGCAACCTGTCCATTACACCAAAGTGATAACATGTCCTTCATTGGATCCAGATTGTTCCATTGTCATTTATCTTTTTCGCGAATGACCTTGGAAATCAAAATTTTTTGAATTATACCGTCAGTCACTCACCATTTTTTTCCATCTCACCTATCCACAATTATTGGTCTTTGCAAATCAACCAAAATGATGAAACTGCATTGCTACAGACCCGGTTGAAATCAAGAACAGTTTGTAGCAACAATTAGCCTTTTGAGCACCTTGGAAACCACATCACAAAAACTCATCACGAAGGAACACCTATATCACAAAGAGACTTCTTTGTGATACACATGTCCTCGCAAAGGACATGAAAACCAAGATTCTTCCCTCTATATAAACAGATGAGGGTGAGTACAAAAATGGTGTAAAGAATGTCTTAGAGCCAAAGTGTTGCTTCAAAAGAGAATGAAGAGTCAGAGAGAAGAAGAAGGTCATTGCTAATGTTCCCAGAGTTATACTCTACAGGAGAAAGCTTTGCCAAGCATCCTCACCCCCATTCTCTCTTTTTCTTCTCACTACTCCCATTATGAAGTTCTTAGAACTCAACTCTCTTCCTTGGTAAGAGTGAGCTTGAGGTTAATAACTAAAACTCTCTCTTGAACCAACCCTCTTCTTGAAAGGGGAAGATTGGTTCTTAAAGAAGCATCCTTTTGAGACCTCGTAATCTCCTTGAGGGTAAGACTGGTCTTCTTGTGAGGTAAACACTCTATTAGATCTGTTCATAAAATTATTAATCTGTCTAGATTTTGTGAAAATCTAAAAGTTATTAAAACTAACATCTAAGACCACGGGCTTTAAGAAAAGACAAGGTTCATTCATCTTGTGGGAGAGTGCGACTCAATAGCAAAACAAAGGTTCTACCAAAGCAAGATTGTATCATAGAGTTAGCTTGGCCACATCCCTTACACTTTATGGGAGACATCGACTATTTTCAAAAAATGTGATAACGATACCTTCTCTATCTTGGATGAACTGGTTAAACTCAAAAACACTAAGTTGCATAACTGTTGAAAACTTGTGTGTTTGTTTCATGAACTCCAGGTGAATCATGAAGGAACTTGTTCCACGAAGGCACCAACATCGCAAAGGCACATGTACTGCGAAGACACCTGTATCGCGAAGGAGCCTACACTGCATGCCAACTATCACTTCAAGTGAACAAGAACTGAAAGTGCATCACAAGACACACTTAATCATGATCAAGCAAGTCTTCCTTATTTCGAGTATCTAGCTTCGCGAACAGATTGAGCCATCGCGAACCACTCCTCTTCGTGATCCATTTGCCATTACCTGCATTTAGTTACTGTGAAGGCCACTCACACCGCGAAGGATTCATTTTTATGATCAAACTCCTTCATCGCAACAGAAGCATTCTCTCACACTTAATTTTCATATCACTTTGAAAGTAAACAATTTGAAGATACATCTACTCCCTTAGTCCAACCTAGGACCTTCCACTTCGAATCTACTTGATTTAATATAGAGAACTTCAAGAGATGGGAAGAAAAGATTGAGTACTCGTTGCGACAGCTTAGCATCCATTGCGTGCTCACTGATGAGCCATCCCTAGTTCCCTCAGAATTTGAGGCCATGCCTGAAGAAATTGATGCAAACCTTAAGGCTCGCAGTGACTGGACGGCAGACGATTATAAGTGACATCATCTCATTCTGGAGACACTTTCTAACAACCTCTTTAACCAATTTTCCAAGAAGACCAAGACTGCTAAAGAGAAATTATAGTCATGGTCTACAAAGACAAAGCTACAGGGAAAAAGAAGTTCCATGTACAAAACTATAGCGAATACAAGATGGTGGATAGCAAGTTTGTACTGGAATAAGCAAAGGATTTTCATAAGATTATTGATGCAATTACTGTAGTGGAGATGTCCTTTGACCAGATCTTCCGTGTCAACATGTTGATATCCACACTGCCTCCATCTTGGCAAGACTACAAGACCAAGCCCATGCATGAGAGGGATGACATAGAGCTGGACATACCCATGCACCACCTTCATGTGGAAGAGTTAGAAAGGAAAAAAGAAAGAAGCCTAACCCTACTGAGAATGCTCATGTTGTTGAAATAAGGCTAAGAGCCAATTCTCTCCCAAGATGAAAGAATTCAACAAGTTTGAAAAAAAGCAAGAAGAAACACTTTAGGAGATATAAGACTAGGATAAACTATAACGTCTGTGGTAAGTCAGGTCACCTGACAAGAGCATGCCGCCACCTCAAGGATGACGATGATTGTCACACCAAGAATAAGAACAAAGGAAAGCGAAAAATTCAGGATGACCAATTTTCTGTTGTTGTGACTGAGGCCAACATGGAAGGAGAAGAGACTGATTGGTAGATCGACACCGGTGCCACTAGACACATTTGTAACAACCAAACAATGTTCACTACCTATCAACTTGTAGGAGAAGGTATGGACATGTTCATGGAAAACTCATTATCCTCTCATGTCATAAAAAATGGCATAGTGGAGTTATGGTCTACCTTTGGAAAGATTGCTATCCTCAAAGAAGTCTTATATGTCCCAAACATCATGAAGAACCTCATCTCTGAATCGTTGCTAAGCAAGCATGGTTACAAGCTGGTATTCGAGTCTGAAAAGTTTGTACTCATAAAGAATCGAATGTTTTTAGGCAAAGGATTAGACAACTCTGAAATGTTCAAACTCAATGTTATGAATGAAATGTCTTTTACTTTTGCTTGCTTGATTAAGTCTTGTGAGTTGTGGCATAGTAGATTAGGTAATGTTCATTATAACAAGGTTAAGCACATGTCTAATCTAAGACTCATTAACAATCTCATTATTACAAATAATGATAAATGCATTGTATGTAGCAAATGAAAACTCACACGTACATCATTCAAAAGTGTATATAGATCACTAAAGGTGCTAGATTTGATACACACTGACAAGATGATAGACACATTCTCTACAGGAGGGAAAAGATACTTCATAACCTTCATTGATGATGTGTCAAATTATGCCAATATATACCTACTGAGAACCAAAGATAAAGCGTTTGAGAAGTTCAAATCTTACAAAGATAAAGTTGAAAATCAAAATCTTGAGATCAGACAGAGGAGGTGAGTAAATGGACTCCAAATTCATCAAATTCTGTGAAGACTATGGGATCCACAAAAAGACATCAGCACCATACACTCCACAACAAAACGAGATTGCTGAAAGAAAGAATCACACTCTGACCAAAATGGTTAACACCATGCTAATAAGCTCTAGATCATGCTTGAATTTGAGGGGCGAAGCATTAATGGCTTCTTTCCATATACTAAATCGAGTTCTTCAAAAAAAACTAGAGACTACTCTATATGAGACATGGAAAGGGAGGAAGCCCAATTTGAGCTACTTCAGAACCTGGGATGTATAGCTTAAGTAAAGCTGCCACACAAGCATACATCTAAGGTAGGACCATGAGGAACTAATTGCGCTTTCATTAGATACTCCATGACAAGCAAGGCCTATAGATTTTTTAATTTGGAAATTCCTATTCCACACACCATTGTCAAATCCACCAATGTTGAGTTATTTGAGAGCGTATTTCCCTTCTAAAAGACCTCTGAACTAGTTGGGTTGATGACACCAACTCTAAGAAAAGAGTAGAGCAACTGAGACAGCTCCATCCCCACCATGAAGAAGTATAAGAAAGAAGAAAGAAAATGACTTTGGTCCTGATTTCTCTATTTATGTTGTTAAGGGAGACCCACACTCCTACAATGAGGCTATGAGGTTACATGATGTAATGTTCTGGAAGGAAGCCATTGATGACGAAATGCATTCCATAATGTCAAATAACATGTGGGTTCTGAAGGATCTTTCTTAAGGGTGCAAGATAATTGGTTGTAGGTGGATATTCAGGAAGAAGCTTAAACCTGATGGCACAGTTGATAAATACAAGGTCTGACTCGTGGCCAAATAATTCAAAGAGAATAAAGACTTCGACTACTTTGATATCTATGCACCTATTGTGAGAATCTCAACTATCAGGTCGTTACTGGCCGTGGCTTCAATAGAGAACATGATCATACATCAAATGGATGTAAAGACTGTCTTCCTAAATGGTCAACTGGAAAATAAATCTACATGGATCAATTA
The DNA here is from genome assembly GCA_025762735.1 of Platanus orientalis. Lineage (NCBI taxonomy): Eukaryota > Viridiplantae > Streptophyta > Magnoliopsida > Proteales > Platanaceae > Platanus > Platanus orientalis. The sequence continues at coordinate 9,660 of JAOXJP010164468.1, forward strand.
GAATGATTAATAATGTCTAAGCAAGAAAAGAAAGTGTGCAAGCTAATAAGATCCTTATACATATTAAAACAAGCACCTAAACAATGGCATGAGAAGTTCAGAAAGTTTCATCAGGAATGGATTTACATCGAATGATGAATATATGTGTATTTACTTTGAGGCCAAAGAAGAGTCGTGTGTGATCATCAGTCTCTACATGGATGACATGTTCATCTTCAAAATGATGAATACTATGTCGATGATACAAAGAGGTTTTTGTTATCTATGTTTGACATGAAGGACCTAGGGGTTGTTGAAGTGATTCTGAGAATCAAAATCATTAGAGATGATAATGACATTGTGGTCTCACAATCTAGCTACATTGATAAGGTTTTGAAGAAGTTTGACATGCTTGAAACCAATCCAGCACCTACCCCAATGTATGTCATATAGCTGCTTAATGTATCACAATACATCAAGTTGTTTAATACTGATACTCATAGATTATCAACTGCTTAATGTATGCCATGTATTACACTAGGCCTAACATTGTCTTTGTAGTAGGAATGATTAGTAGATACACTAGCAACCCAAGGAGTATGCATTGGAATGCATTGTATATAGTTTTATGGTATCTAAAAGGAACTATGAACTATGGAATACACAACCACAAGGATCTCACCGTTGTCGAAGAACACAGTGATACTACCTAGAATTTTGATCTAGATGATTCCAAATCAGTGACTCCTTGGATTTTCACTCTATCAAGAGTTGTGATCTCTTGAAAATCTAAAAGATAAACGTGTTTTACCCATTCATCATTGGAGTCAAAGTTTATAGCCCTGTCTTTCGAAAGAGAAGAGGCATAATGGCGAATAAATGTCTTGGTAGATATACTAATATAAGATAAGTTTGTACTGGCATTAACCATCTACTGTGACAATCAAACTACCACTTTTAAAGTAGACAACGAGAATTACAATGAAAAATCCATGACCATACACTTGAAGCACAATCATGTGAAGGGTCTTATAACTGACGGCATTGTGGCTGTATAATATGTGAAGTCTAGGGAAAACTTGGCAAACCCATTATCAAAAGGCCTAAGTAAGGAGTTAACCTTCTCTACATTGAGGGGAATGGGACTAAAGTCTGTAAGGTATATTTTGACTAGACACTAAACCTAAGTGCTCAAGGTTCAATGGGAAACAACCTTGACAGCTCAAGGTTCAATGGGAACACATGCCAAATTATTACCCACTTGTAAGCATAATTTCAATCGATGAAAAATGTCACTTCCTATGGTGATCCTACAAATGTAATTCTTGTAGATGAAATGTGTGTATTTCTAACAAAAGGTATTTCAAGTAAAATATATGTTTGTTACCTGTGAGGGTACTGTACAAATGATGAAGGATGAAAATGTGAATCTCTTGATGATTTCTATAGACCCAATTGGGTTAGGACTTGTGAAAGCACTTGATAGAAGATCATATATTTGAATGTGAAACTAATCACTTCTTATGATATCCAGGCTGTCTCTAGAGAACTTCAGTAAATCGGGATAAATATATAGCCATTAAATTCTAATCTATTGCGAGAATGAGTAAAGCCACACTAGGAGGATTGTGCATGTAACAAGTTTTTGCTGTCAAAAAACTTAGTTCAAGGAATTATACACTTACATAATTCGAATATGCTAAAGCCTGTTTACACTACATAGGGTTCAAGGTTGACATCACCTTTACTTATGCACGACAACCTCACTTAAAGAATGATATAAAACCACTATATATTTTGATTAAAATAAGTGGGGGATTGTTGAGATATTTTAATCTCAAACAGATCATCTGCCACCTCAGGGCAGACAATCTACCTGCTACACCAAAGTTGTAACCTATCCTTCATCGGACCATGACTGTCCCATTTATCCCTTATTATTTTGCAAAAGACCTTAGAGACTAAAATGCCTTGAACTGCCTCATTAGTCACTCACCATTTTTTTCCATCTCACCTACCCATATTTATTGGTCTTAGTGAATCAACCAAAATGGTGAAACTACATCGCAACAGACCCATTTGAGCCACTTCGTGAGCTAAGAAAAGTATGCATTAATAGTCAACATTTTGACCACCTTGGAAACCACATCACGAGGGAACACCTGTATCACGAAGAGACCTCCTCACGATGACACTTATCATCATGAATGATGTAAAATCCCAAACTCTTCCCTCTATATAAACAGATGAGAGTGAGCACAAAAATGGTGTGGAGAAGGTCTTAGAGCCCAAGTGCTGTTGCAAAAGAGAGTGAAGAGTGAGAGATAAAAAGAAGGCCATTTCCAAGAGAAGTTCATTGCTAGTGTTCTCGGAGTTGTACTCTAAAGGAGGAAGCTTTGTCAAGCATCCTCACCACTATTCTCTCTTCTCCTTCTCATTACTCATTGTGAAGTTCTTAGAACTCAACCCTCTTCCTTGAGAAGAGTGAGTTTGAGGTCAAGAACTAAAACTCTCTCTTGAACTAGCCCTCTTCTTGAAAGGGGAAACTTGGTTCTTAAAGAAGCATTCTCTTGAAACCTGATAATCTTCTTGAGAGAAATTCTGGTCTAATTGTGAGGAAAACACTTTATTAGATGTGTTCATAGAGTTGTTAGGATGTCTAGATTTTGTGAAAATCTAAGAATTGTTAAAACTAACATCTAAGATCACGGGCTTTTAGAAACGACAAGGTTCATTCATCTTGCGGGACAATGCGACTTTGTAGTAAGACAAAGGTTTTACCCGAGCAAGATTGTATCCTAGAATTAGCTTGGCCACGACCCCTTACACTTTATGGGAGGCCTCGAATATCTTTAAGAAATGTGAAAATAATACTTTCTCTATCTTGAATGAACTTGATAAACTCAAAAACACTAAGTTAAACAACTGTTGAAAACTTTTGTGTCTGTTTCATGAAATCCAGGTGAATCGCAAAGGCACCTGTATTGAGAAGGCGCATGTATTGCGAAGGCGCCTGTACTGCAAGATAACTATCACTTCAACTAAACAAAAACTGAAAGTTCATCACGAGTCACACTGCATTATGATAATTGCTTTAAATTGCATAATTATCATAATCAAAATGAGCATTATCACATTTATTTTATGTGTATTTATATTAAATTATGTATTTT
>JAOXJP010164479.1:0-12811 GCA_025762735.1 Platanus orientalis
TTTTACTTATAAATTTTTTTTTTTTTTTTTTTTTTTTTTTTTTTTTTTTTTTTTTTGGCATATTGAATTGGAATTTGCTTGGCATGAGTGCTTTTGGGTGTGCCTTGCTTGCAGTTGCAGATAGTGAACCCTTCCATGTAATCCAATTCTTCCATCCAAAGAAAATACCAGTGGAGGTGCTAACCCTAAGATGGTCCCACCTGCATCTATCACTTGTGGCGGTTGTGTATATAAAGTCTTCTACACCATAAGCCCTATCTAGTAGTCTTCATCAATGAATGATAGACTCAAGAAGCTTGGTCGGTGAGATAAATTAGGGTTTGGATTTTAGGATGAGAGTTGAGAAAGAGATGATAATGTGGATGGATGGTCGAACTGAAAGTGAGATTTTAGTAAGTAGGAGAGATGCAGGTGCTTATGCAGTTATATGGTACCCACTAATAGACCAAATATAAGGCTCCATTGATAATGTTTTGTAACTTAATGACTTCTAGTATCTAATAATACTTTTCTTTATAACATGATTCCATTGTTTATATGCTGATATTTTCTAATATCTACTACTAACTAATAATATTAAGAGATTGTTGTTGGTTGTCACCTGGAATTAAATCATTTCATTGTAAATTCTCACAGCATTTGAAGCATGAGGTGTTGATTCAAGATGGACTCGTCTTGAGTACTGATTTGTTAATGAAATTAGAAATAAGGTCATCTTAGGCTTTTACTAAATGGAATGATTCTGTTATTTATTCACATTTTGGCTGGGGATGAGTCCATATTTGGTAAAGTTCATATGCAATCAGAAATGCAAACCAAAATAAAATTGTTCCATTCCAAGTTGCAACCAAACACAGTGAAAGAAATTGTATGTATCTTATTAGATATTAGAACGTTTTTTCTACACACTTAATATTTTTTGGTTGATATGAATATTTTATAATTTTATAAGAGAACTATATGTGCTTTGTGGAGCAAAATGTTGGGCAGCCAACTAGAGTGAGTGTGGCTGAAATGAGGATGTTGAGATGGATGAGTGGCAAAACTAAAAAAGATAGAATTAAGAATGAATCCATTCGTAGGAGCTTATATGTAGTACAAATAGGTGATAATATGCAGGAAAGCCAACTGATATGGTTTGGTCATATGTGAAGAAGACCAATGACTGCGCTAGTAAGAAAGAGTGAGATGATGTAAGTTGAAGGTCCTAGAAGGACAAGAGGAATGCCAAAATTGACTTGGGTTGAAATAGTAAGAAGAGACACGGCAGTTTGTGATTTAACGGCATATATGGCTCCATATAAAGGCGAGTGGAGGAACAAGACTTACGTAGCCAACCCCAAATAGTTGGGTCAGATAAGGCTGTTGTTGTTGTTGTATGCATATTTTATAAGATTGCAACTCAAAGTCCAACCCGATATGATACAGCTGAACTGAAGTACTAAAGGTTCAAGTGACAATCTTACAATTTATTACTTGTGAATATCAATTATATTATATTCTATCTTATTCTCCAATTATGATGCAAAAACATGAGCTTTACCACATGCACATACATTTCCCTCACCAAATACTGTTGGACACACATATGTACTACATATAATATTTTTCTGTCATGAATGCTCCCTCACCAAATACTATTGGACACACATATGTACTACATATAATATTTTTCTGTCTTGAATGCTAGTTTTCTTTTATTTTCTTAGCAATGAAAGGTGGGTAGAGAAGTTGGTTGTCACCAAATTTCTTTACTTCAGCTAAACTTTATTCTCTAATTTCATTACAATTTCCTATGCTAATTAGTATCAGTGGCTAAGTTATACTAAAAATTCAGGTTTATCTCTTTATTACACAGATCTTTTTTATTACTGGTAAGATTCCTGCTGCTGAGTTTTCCTCTTAATAATTATTACCCGGTGACTGTACACATGGGCAACAAAGGTTGTTTTGGTTATTATGCAGCCCTAGGCATTGAACCAAAAATCCCTTGCAAGGATGTGTATCACATATTGATTGGTTCTGCATTTCATCCCCTACAAAACCTTTTGTCGAGGACCTGAACTCTTGCTAGCTTCTTACTATAATTGTCACTAGTTATTAGGGGCTGTTGTCTGTTTGTTTATGAGTTGTCAACAAAAGGCAGTCCTTGTATAGTTGCAAAAGTGAACTTCTGAGTGGAGTTTTAATTGATCGGTTCTCAAAGGTTTAATGAGGAGTGAACGTGTAGTTACACTTATATACTATCCCATAAGTCCAAATGTTTGACCAAATGCTCTTTTATATCATCCCATTCAGATCAGCACTCATTTTAAACCTCATAAACAAACACACCTTAAGACGGGTATGATACAATTCTACATTCTGTTACAAGAATAATAATAGGAAGGATTTAAATTCTTCATATAACCATTGCTATTTTTGTAATGAACCCAACTAAATTTTTACAGGATTTTGGACACATCTATAGAAGGTCTAGTGGAAAATTTTGAGGTGGAATGGAAGCCAGAAACAAATAGCTATTCGAGGAAATTGCTGGAGTTTTGCAGCTCAAAGGCTCTTAATAACATGTGTTGTAACATAGAAGAAAAGATTGCTGATGGGTCATTTAGCCGATTCACCTTCGATATGATGCTTGCTTGGGAGAGACCTAGTTCAGCAGATGAAGAATCATATTCGGTTTGCATGTTTCCTTTTCTTTTACGATTTGATGAAGAATGTATTGTTCTATTATTGTAGACACAGAATTGCACTTCCTTTTTTCTCAGTTTTGGTTGGTGCTCTCCAATTTACATTGGATTCTTAAAAACCCTCAATTAGGTTCTCAAGGATTTGGATTTGTAGTTTACAAAATAATTATCCAATCCTTTTATCCAACAGTTGTAAGATTGACTGCCAGTATGTATAGCATCTCATTCTACACTGTAATCCAATTGGTGTGTACCACCACTAGTCACCAGGATCAAACAGGGATGATTTTGACAACTTTAGTTTGTATACCAAATTTATACTCTTCCTATTTTATTGACAAGGTAGTACATAGACAAATAAACTAAAAACATTTAGTTTTGATCATATTTCCAAGTCAGCTTTACTTTTCTATCTCTTAAACTGTGTTTTTGATTTGGAATTAACTATTTGTTTCTCCCCACTGCCTTCTTGTAGGAGTGTGTGGCAAAGGAGACAGAAGATAAAAAGGCACCTCTAAGAGGGGATCAAGAACATGATGATATAGCTCTTTTCTACTCTGACCTTATGCCACTACTTGTAAGTTAGTTTTCTCTTTCTAGATGTCCGTTATTATCAAAACAAGTGTATTTTCATTGAAACATTCACAAACCCTATGTGATGCATCTGTCCTCTTTACTAACTATTAACTCTTATTTTATATAAATTGATGATATGTAAGTGGTAAGAATGTGAATAAAATGCAAGAGTCGGTCACACACAATTATTTGTTGTGAATCTTTGTAGTTGGGTTTCCTTTTGTTTTGTGTATGTGACAATGGGTGGTGATTTCTCAGATGACCTATACCTTAGCAAATGCTTTCATGCTGGGTTTTAATTACTTTAAGTAAGAGTCTTGTGTTGATTTTGGAACTTCACTTTTCTTGTGTTTGTAGGTTGGAAATGAACCGAGTGTTGGAGAAGATTCATTCGTGTGGTTGGGATCTTTGGCTCCTTTAGCTGTGGATGTTGTGAATGGGAAATTTATTTTTGAAGCACTAACAGCATCTACGGCCAACCGGCTCCATTTTCCTGCTTATGATAAATTCATAGTAGAAATTGACAAGTAATGTATCTATCCCTATATTAGCTTACATACATATGTCCATTTTATCCCCCCGGATTGTGTGAGCACAAAAGAGGTGCACAAGTTGTGTGCATGGACCAGGGGGCAGACACATCAGCGCCGAAAAGTGATAAGCATGCCCCCAAAAAGTGTAAATCACTTTTCGGTGCTGATGTGCCAGCCCCCTGATCTATGCACACAATTTGCACACCTCTTTTGTGCACACGAAATCCGGGCTCCCATTTATAATTTAATCGTGTCCAAAGTTCAACTATGTATAGCTAGGGATACATAATCATACTCGTAGAAGGACAAATATTCAATAGCTCATATGGTTGTAGTTATCTGATCAGTTGTTTTTTGAGCTAAATCAAATACTGGGGATTCCTACAACCAAACTCACTCAACGAAGCCTTATCCCAGTTACTTGAGATCAGCAACCTGATCCTCCTCTGCAATTCCACTCTGTCAGGGATATATTTCAGTAAATGATCAGCACTCATGTCTTTCCTCACTACTTCAACCCAACTCTTTTTTGGCCTTTCCTATGTCCTTTTTATGCATCCAACCTGACCATCTCACTTATTCTCATTGGCACAGTCATTGGTCTTTCTTGCACAACTGAATTTTCTCAGTCAACTTTCGCCCATCATCCCTTGTTGGTATTGCCCCTAATTTTTCGCGACGCATTCATGTGTTGCCACCATATTAAACATTTCTAAAATAATCAACTATACCATAAATACGCCACAATGATACATGCCTTAGGCTTAATTTTCAGATAATTTGAATTTGTTGATGCATCGAGTATATGCCCCCAGAAAGAAGAAAAAAAAAACACTGAAGTTTCCCCTAATTAAGAAGACTAAAATTTGCAACTGTGCTTGAAATCTGCCTGAATGCATGAACTACTTTCTCCGTGACTTGGGCTTAATTTTCTGATAATTTTGAATTTGTAGATGCATCAAGTATTTGCAGAAACAAGTGACACCAACAGGCATGAAATTAGCAGATGATGAGTTTATATTGCACGTGGAGGGAACTGCAAGAACACAGAGGGTCGTTCGCCACATTGGAGGAACAAGTTGGCCTGGTTAGTCTTGACATCCTCCAACCAGTCTATCAAGTTTAGCAATATAATTAAATTGAAAGACTCAGATATTGTGATATCTGTTCCTTGATTATCCTAACTTCACAGTTGCTTTTCCTAGGTAGACTCACGTTAACAAATTATGCTCTTTACTTTGAGGCATCGGGAGTCATATCTTATGAAGATGCACTCAAGATTGACCTTTCGAAGACCGTTAATCATAGTGTGAGACCAGCTTCCACAGGTCCTTGGGGAGCTCCTCTATTCGACAAGGCTATAATTTATGAGTCCTCCAAATTGTAAGAACTTCTACTGGGAGATTAAATTATGCAAGCCTATATATAGGGCTTGAGTTGTGATAGCATCACAAGAATTGTTTCTCGTCAACTCCCTCTTGTAGCATGACCCTTCGACGGTACTGACAGGCAACTTGATTAAGAGGGTATGCATGTCAGTACATAGTTGGGTATGGGGTCAACAAGGGGGTCCTTTTCAAACCAAATGCCTGTAAGCCCTCCTCCATACGTCTTGCAGCAAGAGGTTTGAGGGAATGGCTCATACTGAGCCAGTGTGTTTCTCATTCTCCTACAATGTCCCACCAGGTTGAGAGTAAATGTGGTACACCATCAGTATGGTCCACATTTGGAGTACAGTCTGTTGGACCCACCATTCAGTAAGCCAAGTCAAGGGGTTCACTGGGACAATCTATATCATGTTTTTTAATAGTTATATCGGGATTTCTTGTCATCTCTGCTGACTCTAGAAATGGTTGTAACAGATCAGATTGTTGCAGTTACCTTAGTAGGCTATAGAGTCGTAGAAAGACTCCTAGGTGACATCCATTGTTGTTTAATTTATGGCTATGACATTGGTGGATTGCATTTGGAGTCTTCTCTAAGGGAACCTTTGATTTACCCATTGTGTCTTAAAGAAAGCTTGAAAAGTATAGAATTAAACGTAAAAAGAAATATGAATCTAAAACAGATACTTTCTGGGTATTCTTGATATGGTAGAAGCTTCTCCTAATTAAAGCATGTTTTCTGTGCTCATTTAACTTTTCAGAACAGAGAGTGTGGTGCTGGAGTTTCCAGAGATGACAGGTTCCACCAGACGCGACCACTGGCTTGCTTTAACAAGGGAAGTCATTTTACTGCACCAGTTCTTATTGAAACTCGAGATTGAATCTCCAATACAAGCATGGGAGATGCATGCAAAAACAATATTAGGAATTATAAGGCTTCATGCAGCTAGGGAGATGCTAAGAATATCGCCCCCAGTTCCCACAAATTTCTTAATTTTCGTTTTGTTCGATGAATTACCAAAGGGAGACTATGTGTTGGAAGAGCTAGCAAATGGTCTGAAGCAGGTTAATAGCATACACCCATGCAGTGCAAGCTCTATTCTCAGAAGTTTGAACATTTCCCACCCTAGTGTCTCAAGAATTGAGGTTAAACAAGGGGTCGAGGAAAGTGTTAGTGACCAAGCTGACACTCTTTTGTCGTTGGAGACCACAATTAATCAAGCGAGAGAAGAAGCCAAGGAAATCAATATTGCCAAGGCTACTGTTGAAGGATTGAAGGAAGAAGGGATCAGTGATAGTGTCCTCGTTTTAACAGTAAGACTTATCATGCACATCTTTGGGTGTTAAAGAAGTCATGGAGGCCATTTTAAGAATCTTTTAGTAGTTCAAGTACCTGATTTGGTGACAAGCCTTTAACATTGTTCCTAGTATATGCTTTGTGAGATAAAGATAACTGTGTGGTCATTTTGTCAAAGGTATAGGGTTTGGTGTGATTTCTGTAAAAATAAATTGTTTCTATAGTTGTTCCTGTTGACCAATGTAAGTATTTGTCGTGTCGGTAAGGTACTGGGGTTTCAGTTCCTCACTGAGGTACTTATGCCATGTATCCAGCCAATGAGAGAGGATTATGACACTAACTCACCACTTTGCAGAATTTAGAGGCTGATAGTTTAGATTTATGTAGTCATCCTAAAAGGACTTTCACTTTGTCTGGTTGTGTAGGAACTACTAAGCCCAATTAAAAGTGCGGTAACATGGTGTCAAGGAGTCCTGACATGGGAGAGACCCCCATTCACCCTCTTTGTTGTTGTCATGGCTCTGATAATCACTTACAAGTAAGTATATTGTTGAGCTATACTTGTATGGCCTACTATTCTGATCTCTGGTTTCTTTGCTCATACCATAAGAAAACAAAACCATTGCTGATCTATTTTCATTAGTTCATCAATTCATGCATATGTTTGCTTGAAGACGCTAAGTTGGTAGTGTATATGGTGACATAGGGAGTGGACAGGCAAGGCAATAGCAGCATTCCTGTTTTGGGTAGTAGGAAAAATGTTTAAGGCAAGACATGAAAGGATGAGGGACAAATGCACTGAGGTTGTGGTATGCACCGGCTCTGATCGGACGACTATGGAGAGCATCGTGTCAGCACAACATGGATTGAAAAGTGTCCAAGCCATGGTGGAAACAGCAAATATCACAATATTGAAAATCAGGTCCATACTGGTCTCAAAGGCACCTAAGGTACTCCCATGCCTTTTTGAACTCATGACTAGGATATCTTAAATTTTTATATCCTATTTTGATTTTCTATTACTTACAACAGTACCATGTGGAAAAAGCTACATGACAAACACTTACAATGGCACACAGTGGTATGAAAAATCAGGAGAATGAATTTATGGGTACCTCATGATGTAAATGAAACGATCTTCAGATCTTGAGGCTGAGCCCATGGCTTGGTTGATTAATGTTCAGCACAACCACGTTCATGGTGTCAGTCACAGCTTAACTTCCGAAAAAGAAAAAAGAAAGAATGTTATAGAAGAAATCCTAAGAGGCCATGAACTAATGCTTCTTTGACTCCAAAGTTTCATCAAACTTTAGACTAGTTTTTCATGCTCAAGTTTTGGTGGGCTTGCAGTGTACAAGTTATGGGGTAAATCGGTCTCTAATCTTCTTATTTATGAGTCCTCTTGTTCTGTTTCCTAATCTGAAAATCCTTGCTTGCAGCACACAAATCAGGTGATGATGGTGATGCTTGGATTGGCAATGGTGTTAGCAATAGTCCCATTCAAGGTGGTTATCATGACTCTGGCTTTGTATTACTTTACAATGATGTCAAAGATTGGGAAGTACCTGGCAAACGACCAAGGTGACAGACGACTAAGGGAGTGGTGGGATTCAATTCCAGTTGTTCCAGTGCGCACTATAGATGAGACTCCTTAGATTAGTTTCTTCTTCTTTCTCATATTTTTGTGACTATTGTAGTTTCTTTCATGTTGTTTCCTATCTGCTTACAAGATCTTGTTGCAAATAATTGTACTTAATCAGTGACTTTACAATCCAATTTTGAAATTCTCCGAATGCTAAACAATGAATTGTGCAAATCAAAGGTTATAACTGCCCACTGGGCAGTACTGATGAAAACAATTTCCATAGCTCAAACACAACGAAACAGACTATCAAGCGCCTCTTAAATACAAGGCAATGAAATTGCAACCATGCATTTGGAAAAGTTTATCAAGCTCCACTTCCTAGGTTCATGAATACATTATTTAAATCGAGCTGTAAATACAGACCCCTGTGAAGTCAACAAGCAAAGTGATTGCTTTCTCACAAATTTCTGTAAACAGAATAATTCCAAATGCAGTTTCGTACAGTTATTCATAAACTCTGGCAGAGCAAAACTAACGTAACTTTCCTTGTCTCCCCTGGTAATGTGAATGTGAGCGCTGTCCTTTCTTATATAATATAATATCTTGCGTTGTTTCTACTTGGTAGATGGCTTCAGAGATTCATTGAGAAATGCATAAAACTAGGTGTAAGAGTATACCCATATTTTGGTAAGAAAGATTTTGCATATACAACCTACTTGGCCATTACTGAACATCTACTTCTCCATCATTTTCAAATTGTGCGGTTAAACATCTTTCCTACAAATATAAGAAGGTTACATTGGAATTCACTGTTCCAGGTATTGGTTAGTTCTGTCTCTCCTACTTTCCTCTAGCCTTCTCCAAGTCGGGAAGATCTGCAAGCAAATGACAAGAAACCAAAGTAAATCCATGTATGTTTCCATTTCATATGAGAACAAAACCAAAGGGATGGTGGGTAAAACTTGCGATGTGGTGGGTGAGCAAAACAGGGCTTCATGAGAATCTTGGGAGAAACTACAAGTCTACAAGATAAAACCTTAACATGGCTGAGCTTATTCTTTGAAAAATTCATTCTCTTTTCTCAGTGTAGTGTGAAAAGGTGAAGACATTGTGTCAAGTCTCATTATCAAAATAAAAATAAAAATCAAGAAATGTCAACACAACAAATTCTAAAAACAGTACAATAAAAAACCATAGAAGAAGCTAAAGTTAAGGTAACTCACAAAGCATTCCATCGTCATCACTGCTGTCATTATCTTCTCCAATTTCCTGCAAGAGAACAAAGTTTAAAAGAGTAAGTACAATATGCAATTTGTTATATCTTATTTCGTGAAATAAATGGGGAGGATCATGTTATGTTACCTCAGCACCTTCATCATCGGAGCCGAGGTCAGCTGCAAAAGAATACAAAATCACCAGTAAGATCAAGTTTTATCATATTGATTGTGAGCCACTCATGATACGATACTATTGAAATTCATTCTTTAATAAATTCGATCTATTTTTTAAGGTGTGCCACAATAGCTTGCTAGAGGGGCCCTTACATGTGATTCATGTTACAGTACTATAGAGGCCTAGCATATTCCAATACAATCTAAAGAGAAGGGTTTGAAAAAGAAATAAGAGTGTAGAATATTGTATCAGGAGCAGATATCAAAGAGATGTAGGTTAAGGAATGTTTAGTGCCTAGAATGAGAGTAGTATGAGATGGTAGGAAGAAAAAAAAATTGTTTAATTTGAATAATCTTAATGACGCTATCATGAACTTTGCCCAGATTACAATGTAAGAAATCTAATGGTGCTATGCTATCCATTTTGCTGGATAAATGAAGTTCTTCATGAACTTCTCGTGTAGAAATAACATACAATTATGTCCAGAGAGTTTCTGACTCCATAGAAGTGAAGGTGAGATCTGCAGGATTGAGACAAAATAGACACCAGGTAGCAGACATTTTATGTCTAGAATTGGTACTGGACACAGCCACCATCCCTTCTTTCATCTTCAAAGAGATAATGAGCACAAAATAGGACATGATAGTAAAGTACCTCAACCACAAAAGTAGCCAAACTAATTGGCATGAAAGGCAATTGAATCTAGGGTTGCAATATGTAACAAGGACACGATAACCACTCATGGCACGAGTCCCCTTCTACTCCTTGTCCTCTTTTCTTTTCGTTTTTAAATATTGCACAGACCCAAACAGTTTGAAATTACCCAACCACATTACATGGTTTATTTACCAAAAAAATCACACCATTTGATACTAAACCGTTCAGGCTGAACAGGCTTATAACATTGAGTCCTGGTTTATCAATATCACAAGAGTTCTTGGATTTGAGTTCAATGAAACTTAAGAGAAATATCCCAGCGGAGCTGCACCACATATGGGACCAAAACAATTCTTGTGGACCCCACAATAGGCTAGAATGGAAAAACTAGGACTATGTTTTAAGTGTTTCCAGACACAGACTAGTTGGAACCAAACAAAGCATGTCTTCAAGCCTGATTCCTCACCCAGTTGTGGCCAACTTTCAACAGCCTGAATTTTGGTGCCTTTCAGCCAATTTCAGCTAATGCAGCAGCCCTCTCTTGGCTGGAGAGGAAATACCCCCTTTGGAAGCCTAGGCCTAAGCCTAAGCCCAAATGAAGGAGCCCTAGACAAGTCAGATCAGCTGGAGTAGTTTATGGTTATTTTTATAAAATAAATGGGTTTTTATTTTATTTTAGGGTCGTTTCTATTTTTGTAATAGGGTCATTTTTGTCATAAGGCTTTGAGCCAATGATGTAGAACACAGTATAAGAAGAGATTATTGTAGAGATTCTTTTGAAAAAAAAGAAAGAAGATATGAAGATGATGGAGATTAGAGAAGATAGTGATAAAGAAATCAAGAAAGAGAGAGAACTCACCTAAACTGTAAGAGTTGGAGGAGATAACGAGTCGTAGGCTTCAAAAACAACTTTTATTCATAAATTTTCTTCAACTAGCCGTACAAGAGGTCTTTATGACCTATTTATAATTTAAAAAAAACGAAATTTGACCATATTTGACCAAAATACCCCTCCCTTGTACAGTAAGCCCAAAAAAACCCCAAAAAAAATCTATAAAAAAATATGAAAAATATAAAAACACTTCTAAACTAATTCTAACTCCCTACCAACTTTCTAACTTGACTCTAATGGCCTTATTACATTAAATAACTCACTAAAACTACTAAAACATAATCCAAAAACATAAAATTTAAAGACTAAAATGGTGGACAACATCATGTCTTCTTTCTTGCTCTCATGCTTTTGATCTTGGGCTTTCATAATGATTTGTACTTCTCCATCCATTGAAGAGTTACCTCATCAATCCCCCCCTCTTGGAAAACTCAACCCCGTTGAGTTAGGGTGGAGGTCCAAGGATTCCTGGTCCATCATGTGGTGTTGGCCACCATAGAAAAGTATATCGTTTTTGCTTCCGCTTCAACTTTGTTGACCGTCATGGAAAAGTAAATCGTTTCTGTTTCTGCTTCAGCTTTAGTGGCATTGGACACATCCTCTGCATCATAAACATGGGATGCATCAACCATGAAAATCCTCTAGCTACTATTTCCTTAGCTTCCTCTGTCAAGTCTCATTCGCACTCTGCAACCATATCATCAATTGGTTCAAATACTTCTAGCTCGTCCTCCTCTAATGATTGTTTCTCAGTAAAGCCCATAAACTTGCTTAGACACTAGGATTTATGACGCCCATAGCCCTTGCAATTATAACACAGATCTCATTTTAGTTTCGATACGGATTCCTCTGAACCTCTGGATTTAGGTGGAGAAAACTGGCAATTAGGCCTAGAAGACGATATCATACTCTGAGTAATTTGTTTGTTAGAGGAACAACCATCATTACATGCCATGCTTCTAGGAATATTCTCCACAAAAGGCTTCTTGGAAAAATGAAGCTTCATGTTATCCTCTATTTGATATGATATCTAAATAGCATCATCTACAAATTGATAATAATGATAACATAGACCCTGCGACATTTGAGGATGCAATCCCTGTCTATACATGGCCACTAGAATCTTATCATTTCACTTGATTCCTGCTCGCGCCGCTAATTGTTGGAACTGATTGGTGTTGGCTTCCACAAACAAAGACCCCTACTTAAGTTGATTCAACTGTACGTGAGCTCTTTGCTTGAAATTTCGTGTTTCAAACCGCTTCTTCATAGTTGCCTTCATCTCACTCTAAGTAGTAATCTCTCCATTGCCCGATTTAGAAAAGCTCTTTTTATAGGATGTCCACCATATCCTAGTTGTTCCAATTAATTTGGCATCTGCAAATTGATGCTTGCATTGTTCTGGCATGTCATACCATTCAAAAAAAGTCTTCATGCAATGTTTCCAATCCAAGAACGCATCAGTGTTGTATTCACCACTAAAGTCAAGAACTTTAATTCTGACATGTCTCTCAACATCATGATGTACTCCATCCCGTTAATTCACAACCCTGTGATTTTGTTTCATCCTAGGTGGTATCATTTCATGTTGTTTCATATGAGAGGCCTCTTGAGTTGTATTCTGAAGTGGAGGCACAGTCGAATTGGATAGTCGTCATAAGCTCAGCAAATTTAGCTTTAAATTGAGCCTCAAGTATATTCATTTTACAGTCAACTTTCTAACTTGACTCTAATGGCCTTATTACATTAAATAACTCACTAAAACTACTAAAACATAATCCAAAAACATAAAATTTAAAGACTA
>JAOXJP010164490.1:0-12811 GCA_025762735.1 Platanus orientalis
AAATGGTTAGTTTCATTCCATTATGATGTTAAGGATTTAAAGTTAGATTCCGCTACACATGGTAATGGTTTGGATTAGAAGTTGATTTTTAATTACAAGTATGAATGACAATGAATGAGCTAATTAAATGTAAGAACTAAAAAATAAAAAATAAATTAAGGACTATTTTATAATATTCCACTGCAAAGGGTATTGAGTAAGGGAAAGAAGAAGAAAAGTGTAAAGATATTAACACTCGAAAGTCTTATCTAGTGATGAAAATTTTGGGGCGTTACAGTGAGAAAATACTTCAGATATGCCTGTTGGCTCACAGATATTAGCCCTTCTCCTTGGGATTATAAAAAGGACATTGACTATTCTCCTTGAGGATAAACAAGGACATTGGCTCTACTCGTGGGGTTTGTCACGAGATCAGGACGCTACCTGTGGGGTTGGCCAAAGCATATGAATACTTTACATTGGACTTTAGACTCTTTTAAATATTAGACCTTGTGGACTTCGAACACTTTGAATCTTTGAACTCTGAATATTGAACATCTGAATATTATGAACCATGTGGATTCCAAATACTTTGAACATCGAACTTTGAACACTTCAAAATCATAGATCATTAGATCCCTTGAAACTAACATGTGTCATCGAATTTGTGATCTTTGACCTTTGTATTGAATTATTATTCAAACCTTAGATCTTTATATTAAACCATTGACATCTATGTGACATGCAACTATTGATATTTTTGTACTAGCATGATTATGATTACTACATTGACATTTGTTTTGCTTTGTATTGACCTTTAGACATGCTAATATTCAGATGTGTTCTTTACTTCAGATTATTCATAGTTTGCTAGATTTCTTATAGGTTGGGACTAACCCTACCGTTTATTTTTCAGACTGATTATTGTTGCAGGTCCTCTATTCAAGGGACTTGCTATGGCATCCATAGTTTTCTTTTGTCTTTCTCATCCTTACTTTGGATATATTTTGGGATCCCCCCATTTTGTGTTGGGATCATATTTTCAGAGTAGTAGATGTTTTCCTTTGTATATTTGGGTGAGAGGGCACCCTAGAGATATCTCTCTTTTGATCTGATATTATTAGACTACCATGACCTTTGTGGATTTTAGATTACGCTTCCGCATTTTGATCTGAATATATATGATTAGTGGATATTGGATACGTTTCCGCACTTATTGAAATGTGATTATTAAACTAAATGGGCATAAGAAAATTATCTGAGAACCTTGTGAACTGTATGAGATTTTGGGCTATTGAACTTTGACCCATGGTTTGGACTAATGCTATAATGTGAACTTTGGACTTATGTAGAGTAACGAATCCGAATTCGGGGTGATACGGATCCATATCTGAGTCTAGGTTCAAGGGCGTTACAGTGTGTATAGCAACATCAACCTTCAAGAGGTAAGTCATGCTAATTTAAATTATATTCACTCGTGATTACTCTCGCCAGAGACACCAAGAGTTTGGCACTGCCGCCGGAGACACCGGTAGTGTAGACCTAAGCACCTCATTGTAGGTGTAGACCATTCCTGCCAAAGACACTGGGAATAAACCCAGCATTGTCATCGGAGACACCAATAGTGTAGACTTGGCACTTTCGCCAGAAACACTGAAAGTGTAGACCACACTCGCCAGAGATACTGAGTGTACATTGGCTTGCATTACAAGTAGTTAATACTTATTTAATTTTAGCATGGATTGTACTTGTTCAATCTTAATAAAATTATATAGCTTGGTTGTGGGCTTTTGAAAGTGGACGTAGGCCTTTTGCCGAACCACTATAAATCTTTTGTGTTGTGTGCTTGGTGATTGTCTTGAGTATTTGCATTTATTTTATCAAGTCATTTATTAGTGTATTCATTGTAATTATGCACGTAACACTTAGAACTAAAAAGACTTAAACAATCAAGTGTAGGGAATCTATCAACCTTGTTCCCGTTCTGCTATAGGTAACACTATAGTGTATGACGGAACCTCGTGGTCTGTGATTAGTTTATAGATAATTAATTAACTAATCACAAATCTTTCACTAAAATCAAATAAAATTAAGAAAATTAAGAAAAAAAGAATTAAAAATTGAATTATCCTATTCAACCCCCCTCTAGGATCTTTACTGGACTTTCATCTTTAGCGTGAGGCAACATCAGACTATTTACCACATTTGTCATTTTTACATTTTGTTGTTTTATGAGATTCAAATCCTGTATCAAGGACTTTATCTCCTCATATGTGTCTTGAAGTCCAATAACATTCTCCTCTACTCCTCCAAACCTTTATCTACCTTTCCGTTGATCTTCAATATTTCTTCATGTGCATCACTTACCTTTTCTGTCAAACCTTGTACTATTGCCTCCACGGTAGGCAGACATGTATTATACTTCATACCCATTTCAGTTTGTTTGTCCATGAAGTTCTCATCTTATATTTCTTCGTTGATATAAACCTACAAAACATCTACAAACTTTAACAATAGCATAAATAAAGTTTAAATAAATGTAACTAAACATACAACATAAATATAAATTATACTTGGTTAATGGACTATGCAAGATAAACTTACATTTGCAGAGTCCACACCTCCAACTCCATCTAGTAAGGTTAACACCTCTTCTATCTCTTCTTCACCCCACGATTCGAGTAGGGCTCCATTAATGGATTTAGGATGTTTTCCTTCTGTTAAGCCAAGGCGATATGCACCAAAAAAAGGAGCTACATAACAAGAAAATTCAAAATTAAGATTGATCCAAATGCAAAAAATTAAACTACAGATAAGAATTGACATGCAACAAATGGAACTCAAATTCACTTGCAAGTGTAAGAGATATCCAGTGACATATGCCTTTTTGTTTCCTCCGTTATAATTAACAATGCCCTTTCGTAAATTTCTCAATACGTGTCTTGCCCAAGTATATTCTTTGATGCATTCGACATCAATAATAGAAAATAGTACTTATGGACTGATGTTAAGGGATGTCAAGGGGCAAAGAAGAACATCTTCCAGGTTAAAATGTGCTCCTTTCCCTTTAGATGATGCAATGCATTGCTCCAACAACTCTAATGGGATTTCCCACTATGCACCTTGCCCATATATGGTCTTTAATTCAACAACATCTTCCGGGTTACCCTTCGTCACCACCGGCTTCCCCTTATCAGCCACTCCTAAGATAGCCTCTATGTTTTTAGCGGTGATCTAAAAATTATTCTTCGAATCAAAATTAATCTGATAATCGGTATAATTAGCTCGTTTAAGTAAATTCAGACATATGCTTCTTCTGAGATTGACACATCTCAGTTTAAGCAAGCTCCTAAACCCAATCTCGTGAACATTAGCTATTTGCTTCTCACTGAACCCTTCTATGCAGTCAACGAACCTTTTGGGTGAGAACCTTGTCCTCATGTATTTCTGGTAAGAGCATTCAGTCATTGATGGGGTACAGTTACATGTCCACATCAATTGATTATAGTTTGAACCTCACATTTTATTCTTTAGATAGAACATAAAATTACCAATGGACAAATGTGCACAATACGAGTCAATGTAATTAACATTACATTACTGAGATCAAGTTTGGGTTGTGTTACCTGTTCACAACTTGAAGGTGTTGATATAGGCTTACAAACTCTATTATTTCCTTCCAAATGGGGACTGCGCTTACAACTCTTTAGTTCAACATGATGATAATCATGCTTCGAGCGTTTGGACGTCTTATTATAAAGGAAATAAAAAAATTGAATATGAACCATTAAAAGATTGTTGATAACCTCAAGCAGCAATAATTATATTTTAATCATTAATTTAGCCTGGGATGATAAATAATTAGTTATACAAGATAGTTCAGGATCTCAGGCAACAAAGAAAGATTTACAAAAATCTGTTAACCAAGGATACCTAATACCCTACAATGTGTTTCTATCATCGTAGTTCAACACCACAAGCTTGAAACACCAATATGCCCACGTAGAAAATGCATTGAAGGGAATCAAATCCATGAGGATTTAACATTGGATAATCTACAAATCTTGACCGACTATATAAATGTCTGAAACTCAACATTTATTTATATGATGCAATTTTGCGCTTATGGTTGCCCAAAACCGTCTACTGAACCACACCCTCCAAGACCCATTACACCCTAGCATTCATACATTTTATTTGGAACTATCTTCAATTGCTTATATATGTAAGAAATTAAACAATACCTGAGAATGATGATCCTGACGAAAGATTTGCAAATAACCTTTCTACTTGGATGGATTATGACAATCAATGAGGGATATAAAAAGAAATAGGAGCGCCAATTGAAATCAGATGGGAATGGCCTCTCCTTTGTTGCTTCTCTTCAACTAAATCATGTAGACAAGACAAAGTAGATTAATGTTAGGCCTCTTATCTATTTGATTTTAGGGTTTAGGGTACTCTTCCCAAAGACTTTTCAACCCTGTAATTTTTTTTCAAGTTTTTTTCCCTTACAAAATTAAAATGTAATAGGGACGGATAAACAAAGATAGAGACGCTCTCAACACCATCGCTAACTCCATTTGTCTTCATAGACAAACCCATTAAGAAGCTTTCACTCCATTTCTGAATGGCACACATAAAATGAGACATGTGGCTGCACATTATTGGTGGTGTATGACAGGTGTAAATTGGCATAGTGTAAGAGATTTGGAGGGGATTCATCTGATAAATGGTGTGGCAAGTGCAACATCTAGTGCCCTACAAAACCAAACTCTTGCCCTATGGTACTATTGGTACACCTTCCATGGTAAGCGACATCCTTTTTTCTTTTTTTTGTGATAGTTATGGGCCTCGATTTTTGCACGATAGCTAAATCCCTTTATAAAGAGACTTACCCATTGTAGGAAAGATTTCACAATGATTAGAGTCGCCATCATCTTTTTTAATAATGTAAATGGACATCAATTTTGAAAACAAATAAGGTTTTTGATTTTTGAAAAGGGTGTGAAAGTGTTTGACTCCATGAATTTAGTCCACTCATGAAATTCTTAGGTAAGTAGTTGATTACGAATTGGGGAAGGTATTAGGAACCCATTTTTGCCTGCATTTGCAGTTACCTACTTTAGTCTCCTATATTCTTTGGTTATGTTAGTGATAATTTTCTACCTAAGGTTTTTTAACATTAAGCAGGAATCCCAAATTTGTTATCTTAGAAGTATAATCTCAATTCTAACATTAAGTTAAGAGATTTCTTACCTTACATAAATAGTTTAGCTTGATCCTCTCCTAATTTGGTTAGAGAATTATTATCAAAGTTTTAACTTAGGTTTAAAGTAATCAATTTTGAGTGAGAAAATAACTTGTTCTTTAGAAGCATAACCTTAATTCTCACATCAAGCTAAAAGATTTTTTACCTTACTTAAATAACTTGGCTTATCTTCTTTTAGTTTGATTAGAGAATTAAAGTTAATCGTATCAAAGCTTAACATTCTTTCTCAAGGTTTAACATTTTATTTATAAGTCTTCTCATCAATTCCAAAGTTATGGAAAAATATTTTTTTTCATGTCTTTATCTTAAGTTGAGTTGGATTGCAATGTTAGAAGATTTTTATTATTGAACAATTGGAGAAATACTACAACATAAGCATGCTTGAATTGACTATTTGAAGAGAGCGTGAAGAGGGTAAATGGTTACCTTAGCATCCTTCCATGTAAACATATAAAATATGAAGATTAACATATATCAAAAGAAGTAGATAAGTTATTCATTTAAAGACAATTATTTATACAAACATATCTAAGATTTGAAGGAAAGTCATTTTAATCATGTCTGGGATAACCTATACCTTTTAGTTAATATTGTTGTTCTAAGTATTGTGACCTATATCTTCTTTGGTTATTTATTAACCATGAGATTTGATCACTTCCTTATAGATTTCCTAAACCCAAAATGCTTTGGGTTAGGTTCTCTCATGAGCTGGCCATAGTGAAAATAATAGAAAAGACATAAATGAAGGGAGGAAGTGTCACGACCTAAATCCGCAGGCCAAGAAGTGGGTCGGGTTTGGATTCATGACATGGGAATGACCCGGCCTGAATCCGTTTCTCATAACAGATAGACCAACAAACTCAGCACGTTTCATTAACCCTCTTACCTAATCACACCATTTCACATATAAATAGGCTAACCTGCTAATTTCAAAACCATTCAATTCCATTTAATAATCACATTACAACAGAATAATAATATCAATGACATAATCCAAATAAGTGCAATGAAAAGTAATCCATATCCATCATATACTAATAAAGAGGTTCAATGTCTACATCCATCATAAAGCCTCAAGCGACCAATAATACAAACCTAAACTAAAATGAAATAAACATCTCGAGTCAAATGTGCAAAAATGGAGTAAACCAAAGGAAAAGCCCTTGGGTTTAGGTGCCCATCCAATGTCTCACCTCATCATCTCCTTGACGACTCCTAGTGATCCTTGTCCTTCGTGTCTGGATCTGTAGGTAATGCCAATTAGGGTAAGCTTGACGGGCTTAGCGGGGGGGGGTATATAGTTTATATAATACTAAAGGAAATCAAATATTATCACAGTAACAAATAGGAAGGATCAAGATAACTAAGCGATTAAAGCAGGATTGAGAGTACATCAAGTCTACTAAACATGTATTCTAACTATGATTCAAGTATATAAAGGTCACCAGATAATCACAAGAATATCCAAAATAGATCAGGTTGAATCATGTATATGCTACATGTTATATGTCACATGCTAAGTATTGTATGTGTCACATGCAAATCACAATAGTGTCTCATCACATATCATATCTAAGTGTAAATAAATCATGAGAGGTCTCCAACAAAGAAAATCACATAGACCATAAGGTCTCCAACAAAAGCATATCATATATAAACTATAAAAGGTTTCTGATAAAGCATCTCATAACTCAAATAAGGGTCTCTAACATAGCACATCACATCACATATATTGGGCCACTAGTGTCGTCTTTATCTATTAATGTGACCCAGTGATTAGGTACCTCTAGTCATAAAGACTCATATTAGTCTCATATCATTCCCCCAGACAAAAGGATAGTCCCATGTCATTCTCCCGGACAAAGGATAGTCTCATATCATTCCCCCGGATAAAAGGTAGTCTCATATTATTCCCCCGGACTAGGGTAGTCTCATATCATTCCCCGGGACAAAAGGTAGTCTCATATTATTCCCTAAGACTAGGGTAGTCCTCTAAAATTCCCAAGACAATGGTACTAAACAAATCTGTAGGTTAAATAAGCGATAAGCCAAATCCATAATTTTATAAAGTAATGTAATCACTACATAAGTATGCTATTTGTAAAAATATTTACATAATCTATCTCATGAAGAATCTAAAGAATGAAGTAGTAAACTACATGAAATTGGTCAAACGCTAATATGCAGGTAAAGGTACTTAGCCCATAACTAAGGGCATAAGGAATGCTCATGGATGTAAAATCATTTTATGGTGGAGTTCGTGTAGGTTAAAAATCAAGTATCTCAAATCCTTTTTAAAAAACTAATATAGAAATCCCGTGTAAAGAGCCACAAGAAAATCCTAGAGTAAACAATGTCAATGATAACATGCATATGCCACCAAGAAATATCACAAGATGTACATAGTAATGTAGCCACATGAGGATCAATAGAATTAACATAATTCATCATAGTATAACATGAATCGAATGAAACATACCAAAGAGACAAATGGACTAACATAGGAAGTTAATAGAACATCACAAATTGTCATAAGCCAATATATATTTGGAAGAATTTATCAGAGGAAACATTAGACTCATGCAAAGAATCCAAAGACATCTAAGAAACATGTGAGTAATTTGAAAAATCTGTAAAGGTTATTTTATCAAACATGTAGAGTACAAAAATTAAGGAACTCAAAGAAAATCAAAGGGAAAACCTAATCTTCACCATAAGAAACATTTTTCACCCTACATCACAAGTAAATCAAGCTCCTAAACTTCATCACATAGAATAGAGGTCATTCAATCCATTTCCAAGAAATAACTCCACATTTCAAGAAAACAAGAAATCTATATAGGAACTACTATCTAACATGCTCATACCAAAGAAACATGATCCATCTCAAAAGGAAATAGAGATGAATCTACTAAAACATAACTCACAAACCACTCATAGATATTATAATCCACAAATTTTAGTAAACATAGAATGGAATCACATTTCTATGAACATAAGTTTTCCTCTTTGATTTTCCTATAAAAGTGCAACATAAACAACATATCTACTCATGATCTTGGTTTTCCTCCTTGCTTAAGCTCCAAGATCCTTCAAGACTTCATTTCCCTTCTCTCTATCTTCTATAAAATGATATAGTACTGGTGCAAATTAGATAGAACATGAAGATATAGGAAGAAAATGAGCTAACCTTGAAGATTTTCCGAGTTGGGAGTGAAACTTACCCTATTAGGAAAGAATCTTCTTCTCTTAAATCAAGAGTTTCCTTAACCTCTCTAATCCTTTTCCCCTTTGTTCTAATAAGGAAACATGACCTAAATAAAGTCTAAATAGGGTTTAAGTCATCCTAGACAAGATCCCACATGTGTAGGGATCGAATGAAAAGAAGCCATGTATGCCCACATTTTGTGACCCACTAACACATGGGTCACGACATGGATCCTAAAATTCGTGACTGATCACAGGGTGTTTATGACAAGTCATGGTGTGATCAATCATGGGGTTTGAGATTGATCACGAGCAGACTTTGCAATCACCCGAGAGTTGGGCCCCTCGAGCTGTGACCGAACTTGCTAGGTCACAAACGCTAAATTTTTTATTTATTCTCTTAGGGTCTCCAAAGTCAAACCCCAATGATCCAATGGACCTCCAACTCATTCTAATTCATGTCTAGGTTAATCTAAGACATGTGAAATGATAATTTTTCCCTTAAAGGAAAAAATTATAAAATTTCCCTTTAAATATAATGAGGTGTATTACAGGAAGAGACATAATAACTTGCATGTTGTAGGGGAAGAATATTATGAGATAAAGAACTACCCTCACTTTTTATAAAAAAAAATGAGGATATACCTTTATTGAAACTAATCTTTCGTAACTTAAGGCATAAAGAAAAATATAATATCTTATATAAAAAAAGTGAGGAAGAAGTTCATATGTTTAATGTTGTGTTTCACAGCAAATATTTCAATACGAATAACAAGAATAAATAAATAGAAAATATCAAAGCACATAAAAAATAGAAGAAACCAAGATTTACGTGGTTTGGCGATGTGCCTACATCCACAGGAGAAAAACAATCTTCTACACTATGTAATGTGAAATCTGTACAAGAAGTGTGTAATTTCAAACCCAAAAGCCCACAACAAAGCCCTTGTACACCATTTCTCTCTCTCACCCTCTCAAAACCCTGAGAAACCCCAAGAAGAAAATCCCTTGTACAGCTGCCTCCTTGCTCCCTAATAAAATTAGGGTTTTCCAACTCTTTTGCCATCCAAGCATGACTCCTATGCAAGAAAGGAGTCTTTAATAACTAAGACACCTCCTAACTGTTAGATCTTAAGAAGATCTAATGGTGCTACTGAAATACAAAGCCAAAACCAACATTTAAAATGGAAAAATAAAAGAAGTGGGAGAGGGTATAAGTAATATATATGGAACATACTATCCTTTTATTTTCTATAAAGAAAGAATGGTGCATATTTCCATGATCACTCCCTAAAGACATTTAGAATATTTTAGAAAACAAAATGACAGAAAGCTCCAAACATTATGACCTCTATCTTCTTTTGTTATTTATTAACCATGAGATTGAGTTATTTCCTTGTAGATTTCTTGAATACAAAATATATGTTTTGAGTTAAGTTTTCTCATGAGCTTGTCATTGTGAAAAAAGAATAGAAAATGGTATAGAATAAAAAGGAGAAAGAAATATAGTAACATGGATATGGTAAGGGAAGAATGTAAAAGATGATAAATTACTCACTTTTTAAAAAAGAAATCGGGATAAACTCTTATCTCCATATCATAAAACATAAGGAAAAATGTGATATCTTAAACAATGAGTTATGAAAAGTTTTTATACTTGAAAGAAAATAGAATAGAAGAAGTTTATAGGCATATCATGTAGGAAAATGTGATTCCCTTTCACTTTGTATAAAAAAAAAGTCAACATTTACATGATTAATCACTAAAAAGACTTTGAATAAAAAAGAAAAGATTAAAGAATAAATACAATTGTCTATAAATGGGTTATACCCTCACTTTTATAAAAAAGAAGGGCTAAGCTTTTCATATGATCAATGGACGTTTGATAAGACGGAAGATAAGAAAAGATATATTAGAAAGCTTTAAAATTATTCCAAAAAGCTTGTAAACTAACCTTAAAAAAAATAATGATGTTCACACAAGAAACTACGTAATGAAAAGTAAAGATTTTTTATGCTAGAACGCAAGTAAAAAAAAAACAAAGACATTTACACTAGAAAGCAATAAAAGAAGAGTAAAGCCCTTTACACTAGAAAGCAAATAAAGAAAAGTAAAAACATTGACACTTAGAAAGCAAGTAAAGAAAAAAGAAGAAAATTTGTACTAGAAAGAAAGTAAAAAAGTAAAACATTTACACTAGAAAGCAGATAAAGAAAAAAAAATTATACTAGAAAACAAATAAAGAAAAGTAAAACATTTACACTAGAAAGCAAGTAAATAAAAATAAAAAATTTATATTAGAAAGGAAGTAAAGATTGATTTTATTAAACTCCTAAGAGGATGCCTCCTATAATGTTTGTCCAAGTCCTTTGTGTCCTTTATATATGAGCAACACTTCCTTTAGATTATACTTCTTTTTAAAAGGGGGAAAGAAAGGAGAAGAAAATGGAAGGTGGAGAGAGGAGAGAGGCTGGTTAAAAAAATAGTAAAGTTTCCTCCTGGTTGTTGGAGATGGATAGGGATTTTTGTAGAGCTTCCTCAAGGCATTAGAGCTTAGGGTTCTAAAGAGATTTTTTTAAGGCTTAAAATGATCAAAATATGAGAAGGGGACCCCTTCTTTTATAAAGTTTTCGGCGATTAGTATGGTGATTAGTCCTAAATAAGCTTAGGTCTAAGTATCCACTCTAATACACATGTAATGTCACACTTTAATAATTATTAAATAAAGTATAGTCATAAAGCAAACCAAGGTCTTGGTAGTGTATATAATAAAAGATGATTAGATGTATGAAAGACACACTTTAGATAATGCACAAACAATATTCAAATAATAGACTTGAGATAAAACATAGAGCACATTGTAGAAAATTATTGGTTTTTGATTTAGTGTAAGCGCGCCTTTGTACCTAACCAGATCTCTATGATTGACCCCCTTAGTTGAATTGAATGACAAAATAATCATCATGCATTATCATAATATTCCCTATGGTTGAACTAAATGACAAAATAATCATCATAATGGGATTTGATTGTTAGATCTTGTGAAAATCTCTCAGCCAGACGGGTAGAAATTAGATTTTCGTCAAATCTATCACTAATGAGAACCCAGATGCCCTTTTCATGGGGGAAAGTAAATTTGTTCCTATTCTCCAGAACCATTCTCAATTGAAAACCTGACTGAACAACCCACCAATAAATTCACAATAACTCAACCAGGTAGGAACATGGCTCTGATACCAAAAGTGATATAGGAAGAAAAAGCTTTGATATGGTTCTTTGGTAGATAATATTTAATTAAAAAAATAGCAGAAAAATAATAGAAGAGAGAAAAATATCAATGGAGTCATACCTAGGGTTGAAAGCATCACACCTTTAGGATTTTGGAGTCACACCAGAAAATAAAGCAGCTGTAGCCTTGAATTCATAAATAATCATCATTCTTCATAAATAAAATTTGGGTTACAATCATATATATAGACTTTACATTCCAAGCTCTCCAAATCCCACTCTAACTAGACTTCTTAAAAAAATTAAATTCTAAAATAACTAAATCATATCACCGAGGTGATACCTTGCCAGTATTTTGGCCACAACATTCCTAAATTACATCGAAATCTCAAGATCGTGGTCTCTTTGAAAAGGTAACTAAATAACCTTTCAAATGGCACCAAAATCAGCCCAAACATGTAAGTCTTAAATTGTCTTTGGCATACAATCTTAGATTACAATCGAAGCATATAAATCATTTGTTTCGCTGGCAACCTAACTTATGATCTTCTTATCAGGATCAATTTTTAACCCTATTTCAAATCGAGTTGAAAAGCTCGATCCCAATCACATGATCATGAACCAACTCAAAGGGCACTAAGTATGTAAATATCATGTGTTATATTTAAGGGCAATTTCATCTCGACCCACACTATAACCTCTCATCATCATCACTTCCATTCTTCCCTTTTCTCAACGAATCAATTAAGTATAAGTGCAGCCAACAGCTCATCCCTTCATCGCTCTCTAACCTCCATGAGAGAATCAAACAAATATTTAGTCAATGGGTTCAGAGATACTGAATTTCTCTTCCGAACAAAATCCACAATGTATAGAGGAGGTGACGAAAGGAGATTGAAGAGAAGAAGGAAAGAGTTGTGACAGCTCTACGGTGATCTGATCAATTCCACTTTGATGTGGCAGCATTGCATTGGTTGGAGAGAAAGTAATCCCCTTTGGAGGCCCAAAGCCAAGCCCAAAGAGAAAATGAAGAAAGGAGTTTGCTGCCCACTTTGAATTTTGATTTTATTTTGATGTTTTAGTGTTTTATTTCAAGTTTTTAGAGGGAAGGGACTTAATGTAATA